>JAGVVM010020333.1:0-15079 GCA_019149425.1 Psidium friedrichsthalianum
TTTTTCAAAAGGAAATAGCTATGGCTGAACTCCAGTTCTTTGAGAATGAGGTGATGGAGTTTGAGAAGGTCCGATTGAGAGGCCAAACATTTGAAGTCATTGCTCATATGGTAAAATAGATGGACGACCCGTTAACAAGATATTCGTAGATGCTGGAGCTACTCTGAATTTGATGTCATATGGATACTTTAGAAAGCTGGGTAGAAGAGATGATGAGATCACGCCGTCTAACGTGTAGTTATCTGATTTTCTTGGAGAGGTAACAAGTGTTAAAGGAGCAATTGTAAGTAAATCTGACGTTGGGTTAAGACTTCAAAGACTACCTTCTTCGTGATTGAGTCAGATAGTGCATACAATTGTGTGATAGGAAGATATTGGATTCATGCCAATCAATGTGTGCCATCTACATTACACCAGATGTTGGCATTTTAGAATGGAGGAAAAAGTGGAATATGTCAAGGCAGACAGAAAGTTATCCCGATAAGGCTGGACCGAGATTCATCCAGAGGATGAAGACTACATGAGTAGAAACAAGTTCTGGAGATTCCTGAGACCGATTCACGATCTTATCCATTTTGCCACTTCGGTAAGGGGAGGAATGAATGGATCCCAAGTCAAGCTTGGCACCTCAAGAACTGAAGGACCTTTATGGAAGACGGTGCATCATTACGAGAAACTGAAGAGAGGTATTTCGTGTACTTGGCCTAAGTAGCTCAACAAGATCAGATGGCATCGGACTGTATTGAAGAATGGGAAAAATCACCGATTAAAGAGGAAGTCAAGTCCATGAAAACAAAAGATCCTCTGCTCGAGGTAAATATTAGAGAAGGTGAGCGTATCAGCCTATATTCATAAGTATTATTCTGCAAGGGGGCATGAGAGACAATTTGGTAAAGTTGATCACCAAGTATAAAGACCATTTTGCTTGGGATTATCACGAAATGCCATGGTTGTCAAGGGAGGTTGGTGAGCATAGATTACCAATTAAGAAAGAATTCCGTCCACACAAACAGCA
Source organism: Psidium friedrichsthalianum (assembly GCA_019149425.1). NCBI lineage: Eukaryota > Viridiplantae > Streptophyta > Magnoliopsida > Myrtales > Myrtaceae > Psidium > Psidium friedrichsthalianum. The sequence continues at coordinate 1,016 of JAGVVM010020333.1, forward strand.
AGCAAAGGGATTCGCCCCAGATGTGGTTGATAAAATTAAGGAAGAAATTGAAAGATTGCTGGGGCGGGATTCATAGAGACAGCCAGGTATGTGGGATGGATCTCTAACATAGTCCGAGTGAAGAAGAAGAACGGAAAGTTACGAGTATGTATTGATTTTCGGAATCTCAATACTGCAACGCCAAAAGATGAGTACCACATGCCCATTGCAGACATGCTGATTGATTCAGCATCGGGAAATGAGATGTTATCCCTAATGGATGGACATTCGGGATATAACCAGATATTTATTTCTCGAGAAGATGTCCTGAAAACATCATTTAGGTGTCCAGGAGCCATTGGAACCTTCCAATGGGTTATCATGCCATTGATTTAAAGAATGCGAGAGCACATACCAACGGGCGATGAACTTTATTTTTCATGACATGATTGGAAAATTTATGGAGGTTTATATCTATGATATTGTCATGAAATCAGCTCAAGGTGATCATCTTGATTATTTGGAGCAGGCTTTCATTTGAATGAAAAGATATAAGTTGAAGATGAATCCACTTAAGTGTACCTTCAGTATGTGAGCCGAGAATTTCTTGGGGTTCCTTGTCAATCAAAGAGGTATTGAAATGAATAGGCACAAAGTGAAGGCAATTATGTAATTAACTCCTCCTAAATCGAAGAAGCAGCTTCAGATGATATTGGGAAAGATTAATTTCTTGCAACGGTTCATTACCAATTTGTTGGAAAGATCGAGCCAATGTCACAGCTTTCGAGGCTCAAAGACAAGGACACATTTTCTTGAATGAGAAGTAACAAGCAGCTTTGACGCGATTAAGACTTACTTGGTGAATCCTCCTGTCTTGGTGTCACCAAAAGCTGGTAAGCTGGTGAAGTTATATATATCAGCTACGATAATACTATCAGAAGTATGTTGGTGCAAGAAAATGATGAAGGAAAAAAACAAGCGGTATATTATTTGAGCAGAATATTGACTGATGTTGAAAAACGTTATACCGCGCTAGAAAAATTATGTTTGTCTCTGTACTTTGCATCTGTAAAGTTGAGACATTATTTGTTGCCAACTACTGTATATGTGCTTGCTAAAACAGACGTGATAAAATATATACTGTCACAACCCATCATAAAAGGTCGTGTAGCCAAATGGGCATTTCTTTTCCCGAATTTGATTTGTTGTACATACCACTGAAAGCGAAGAAAGGGCAAGCTGTAGCTAATTTCCTTACCAAATATCCATGTCTGCAAATGGTGGAGAGTGAACCGAATGAACAAAGTCTTACCGCGTTGTGCCATGGACCATGTACTTCGATGGATCATGTGCTAGCGATGCTTCGGGAGTTGGTTTGGTCATAATATCTCCAATGGGGAGTATACTAGGTGCGTCTGTAAGTTGGATTTTGAGTGTTCAAACAATCAAGCCGAATACGAAGCACTGGTAATGAGTTGGGAATATTAATTGATTTGAATGTTCAGTTTGTTAAAATAATTGGTGATTCCCAACTAGTGATCAAACAGCTGAATGGAGAATATCAATGCTTGAATGAAAATTTGATTGGCTATTATTATTTGGCTAAAAAACAATTGTGCCAATTCAAAGATTATGGCATAATTCACGTCAAAAGGAAATTGAATCAAGAAGCCAACGAGTTAGCACAAATGGCTTCGAGATACAAAATATCAAAAGAACTGGCGAACATGGTTTCAAGCGTCGTGCTATCGGTACCTTCCATTGAATAAAGAAAGATACCGATAGCTATGAATGAGGAAGTTCCAAGAGAAGATTGGAGAAAACCCATAGTGGAGTATCTTAAGAACCTAATTCGAGAAATCAAAAGTTGAGAAAGCAAGCTCAGAAATACGTAGTGATAGAAGAAGAACTGTACTACAGATCTTTCGATAATTTATTGCTGCGTTGCTTGAACGAAGATGATGCCAAATTGGTCATGGCAGAAGTATATGAAGGAATATGTGGAGCGCATCAAGCTGGCATAAAAATGAGGGGATTATTGAGATATGAGGTGGTTTAAGATGATCAGAAGAATGATGATGTGTCAGATCAACATGATGAATAACCATGCATGGAGCCATGTGCAGCGAGATTCAATGGCAATAGGTGGTTAGAACAGGATTCAAATTTTGGAACATCGATCATTACAAACATGCGGTTCTCAATTGCTACAGACAGAAATAGTCTATGTACAGCAACCATCATAACAGCATTAAGCAGCATCAACCTAATCATAAAGCCATGGATTTAGAGGATGGGCAATGGACATAATCGGTAAGATTTATTCACCATCTCCAATAAACAAGTTTTATATTGCTTGCTACAGAATTTCACGAAGTTGGTGGAAGCAATTCCATACAAGAATATAAATCAAGGATACGGTGATCAAATTTATTGAAGAAAATATTATTCACACGATTTGGGTTGCCTGAGACTATCACAGCGGATCAAGGTACAATGTTCACTGGACGAGAAAGTGATGAATTTTGCTCAATCAAGAGGAATTAAGATGTTGCATTCGACACGTATTATCCGCAGGCTAGTGGACAAGCCGAAGCTACAAATAAAATAGTTGTGGGGTTGATCAAGAAACATTTAGAGGAAAAACCGAGAAAATGGGACTCATTGCTGTCAACAGTGCTGTGGGCTTACCGAACCTCTAGACGATCAAGTACAGGTGTTAGTCTATATATACTCACTTACGGGCAAGAAGTTGTGCTGCCGATGGAAATAACAGTGGAGTCCTTGATGGTTCAACTTCAAAGTGAGATACTTTCCGAGAACTATCGAGATTGGATGCATATTAATCTTGATAACTTGGATGAAGTCCGAACAATGGCCTTGGATAGGTTATTAGCGCAAAAGAAAAGAGTAGCCCGAGCGTATAATAAAAGAGTGAAAGAAAAGCGATTCTCCATTGGTGATTGGTGTGGAAGACCATTCTGCCAGTTAATCAACAAGATTCGAAATTCGATAAATGGGCACCAAACTGGGAAGGACCATATTTGGTTACCGAGGTGATAAATGAGAACGCATACCGATTGATGGATATTGACGGAAAAGAGCTTCTTCATTCGATCAATGGGAGATATCTAAAGAAATATTATCCTTCAGTATGGGAAGCACAACAATAATAAAAACAACAACGCTAGTTCAAGAAACGAAATATGCTCCGATCCTAGCCACTAAAATCCTCAGGTGATGTTCAAGGTGCGAACCTTGGTGATGAGATGAGAATGATGACTTAAGTCATGTTGAAGATCTACTCGTCATAATTCTAAATCAGTCAGTTGGTATGTCTTGGTGCGAATGGCCCTGGCAAGTTCCTCGACTTCACAAGTTCTGGTGTGGGATAAATGGGATAGCATCTTGATTGATAGTTCAGCGTGCTTCAACTCATTTTCTAATTCTGGGGATCTTCCTTAATCATAGATGAGTTCTAAAAGAAAAGTACAAGTATCCTTGGCATGGTGAACGTCCCGTTGGAGTTGAATACTGATATGAGTCACCCAATGGTATTCTTTCTCTAATACAGATAGTTGAAAAGATTCTCTTGAGATGCAAATCACGAGTGCTTCAGCCTCTTGGACTACAGGTTCCATGTGATGAATCTCTGTGACGAGGTGGTAAAATTCGTATAGGCTAGAAGGAAACAGTGAAAGTAACTCCCACATCAAGTTAAGAAAGTAGGGATCTGCAGATAGAACAACTTGCTTCAGAGTATGTCCGATAGTTTATCGACTTCTGACCAAAGTTCTAGATTCCGAATTATGTCATAGTAGCCATATGAGAGCAGTTTATGCAATTGTTTCCAGAGAGGACGATCATCATAAGGAGTGAGACTCACAAAAGAGGTATGGCGAGCATTCTGTGAGTAGATCGGAAGAGCAACAGATGATGAAGAATCCTTTGAAAACAGGGTTAGAGATCGCTCAAGTTGCAAACGGGTAAAAACGGTCAGAGGTTTATAACCCACAAGATGTGGCAGTTATGAGAACATGGAGAATAATCCTGGAAAAGAACTGGAGCGAGATAACGTGCGTTAGTGCAAGAGGTAATCCCGATCTTTTATGGCATTGCTTCCTGAATCCAAGTTGTAAAAGGGTTCAAGTTCAAGACCTTTCGAAAAAAAAGGTCTCAGTTCTTCACATTATTATCTTCCCGAAGTCAAGCTGTTGAAGACACAAGTCAAAGGAATTTTGGGAAGATATTCTGATTTGTTGTATTGTATTCCCGATCTTAAATGTTGCAAAAAGGATTCGAATTGAAAACTTTTCGGGAAAAGGATTTCAGTTTTTATAATATCATTCTCCCGAATTCCGTTGTCACGTGAGTAAGTTGAGAATTTTTGGAAAGAGGGCTTTCCTTTATACTATTGTCTTCCCGAATTCAAGTTGTCAAAAGAATTAAGTCGAAAATTCTTTTTCGGGAAGAGGTTGCAGTTCTTTATACCATTCTCCCGAAGTCAAGTTATCGAGAAGAAGTTACGGTAAAGGATAAGAGAAATACAAAAAATCATATTCCGAAACAGGATAAAAATAAAAGGGAGAACACTAGAAGAATTGAATCAAGAATACAAGATACAACATCAGGACCGCCACTTGGCTTTAACCAACAATCGCTTGGCTTTCTTTACAAAAGTTTGCAATTGAAATTCAAGATTGAAGTTCTGCTCCATCATGTCCTTCCTCTGCTACTCTGCAACTCGATTCTTGCGCTTGTTAGAGTCACAGTTCTTTTCTAGCTCTTTGTATCGCTTGAACTCTGTCGGGTAGAGGCGTAGAATTCATCTCTCTTGGCTATACGAAGAAGGAGCTCATTTTCACTAATCTTGAGTGCTGCTTCGAGCTCTTCTTCTCCTCTTTGAGGCTCTCAACTTCTTGCTCCAGAGCAGCATAGGTGTCAAAAAAACAGAAGTGTATCATCCCGCTGTTTACGCAGTTCATCTTCAGTAGCCAGTTGTGGTTGTTCCATAGAGAGAAAATAAGGAAGAGTATGCATGTTAACCCTTACAGTATCTACTGCTTCGACAAAACTGAGCTAGAATTCATCGCAGATATTTTGAAGTTCAGCTGAATGCATGTAGAAAAGGTTTCTCGAGAAGATCTCTTGGGAGAGGATCTTAGCTTGTCGTTCTCTCTGTGAATCCACAATCAACTCCCATAACTAGGTTCCAAAAGGTCAAAAATTCTTGCATTTAGCCTTGGCAACTTGGGAAGGGACTGGAGATGATGTCGCCGAGAGATCTAGCAATTGATTTGCATCAATTTCCCTGATTTGAGTTGTGCAATCCTTTTGAAGGCAGCTCTTTCTTGTTCAGACAATGGGGGGATCTCTTTCGATGGCGAAGTAGCAATTGTTGAAGATGATGGTATGTCAGATACTCTAGGGGATGATACAGGCTACGTCAGCGAGGGAGTAGCTATTGGAACTCCAGCTTCAAGAGTCGAGGTTGGTGTTGTTGATGAGCGAAGTCCTGTGATCCAAGGAAGCCAATTAGTGTGCAACTAAAACAAGTTTAGAAGAAGTGGAGTAAGAAATTCACATACCGAGAGTACGGGCAGAGGTGCTCTTTTCAAGGGGAGGTGAGGTTCTGCCGGTAGCCTGATGTGTAATTGGGGTGGCTTCAATTTGAAGAAGCGGAGAAGAAATTACTGTAGTTGAGAATTCGGACAACAGTTAGAGTTGAAACAATTCAATAGTAGAGTGAATCGGTTAGCCTTCAATCAAGAGGTGTTGGAAAAAGAGGCAAAACAAAGGATCTGCATACTAAGTGGATTTGAGAAATCAGCCTCTTGGACAAACGACAGGTCTCGGGAAGTAGTCGGAGGCGAAATGGATTCCTCAAGTAAGGGAGACTCCTCGGAGTGTAATCTGGGAGTGTAATTTCAAGTCTCCTTGGTGTTGTTGTTGTCATCGTCGGGGAATCGGGATGAGTGATTTCAGGTGCCACAGGATCAAGTTCAATTAAGGTGGATGATCAGGAGTCTTGACTGGGAGGATTGAAATTTCAACGACAGGTTCAGAAGAGGTAGATGTCCTCTTCATAGATTCTGAAATTCAAAGACTAAAATCAGAAATGGCAAGCCCAGCAGTCATGATATAAATGTAAAAGAAGATATAACTACTTACTTTGCTTGATCGTGGTTTCTTCAATATCCGGAGCGGCATATTAGGAAGTGAACCTTTAACCGGAGCTTTTGAACGAGTAGGCATGGATATACGAACGCCTGATCCCTGTGGCGATTGTTTCGGGGTTGGCTTTCTGGAACAGGAGGGACTTGGGTGAAGCAGCCCTTTTTTTTGCCATCTATAAGTTACATGTAATAAAAGTAAAAGGTGCTTCTTACCACTCTTACATGGAAAGAAAGCCAACCCGAAACATCGCTCACAGGGATCAGGCGTTTCGTATATCCATGCCTACTCGTTTCAAAAAGCTCCGGTTAAAGGTCACTTCCTAATATGCCGCTCCGGATATTGAAGAAACCACGATCAAGCAAAGGTAAGTAGGTTATATCTTTTTACATTTATATCATGACTGCTGGGCTTGCCATTTCTGATTTTAGTCTTTGAATTCAGAATCTATGAAGAGGACATCTACCTCTTCTGAACCTGTCGTTGAAATTTCAATCCTCCCAGTCAAGACTTCTGATCATCACCTTTAATTGAGCTGATCCTGTGGCACCTGAAATCACTCATCCCGATTCCCCGACGATGACAACAACAACAACACCAAGGAGACTTGAAATTACACTCCCAGATTACCACCTCGAGGAGTCTCCCTTACTTGAGGAATCCATTTCGCCTTCGACTACTTCCCGAGACCTGTCGTTTGTCCAAGAGGCTGATTTCTCAAATCCAACTAGTATGCAGATCCTTTGTTTTGCCTCTTTTTTCCAACACCTCTTGATGAAGGCTAACGATTCACTCTACTATTGAATTGTTTCAACTCTAACTGTTGTCCGAATTCTCAACTACAGTAATTTCTTCTCCGCTTCTTCAAATTGAAGCCACCCCAATTACACATCAGGCTACCGACAGAACCTCACCTCCCCTTGAAAAGAGCACCTCTGCCCGTACTCTCGGTATGTGAATTTCTTACTCCACTTCTTCTAAAATTGTGTTTAGTTGCACACTAATTGGCTTCCTTGGATCACAGGACTTCGCTCATCAACAACACCAACCTCGACTCTTGAAGCTGGAGTTCCAATAGCCACTCCCTCGCTGACGTAGCCTGTATCATCCCCTAGAGTATCTGACATACCATCATCTTCAACAATTGCTACTTCGCCATCGAAAGAGATCCCCCATTGTCTGAACAAGAAAGAGCTGCCTTCAAAAGGATTGCACAACTCAAATAAGGGGAAATTGATGCAAATCAATTGCTAGATCTCTCGGCGACATCATCTCCAGTCCTTCCCAAGTTGCCAAGGCTAAATGGCAAGAATTTTTGGACCTTTTGGAACCTAGTTATGGGAAGTTGATTGTGGATTCACAGAGAGAACAACAAGCTAAGATCCTCTCCCAAGAGATCTTCTCGAGAAACCTTTTCTACATGCATTCAGATGAACTTCAAAATATCTGCGATGAATTCTAGCTCAGTTTTGTCGAAGCTAGTAGATATGTAAGGGTTAACATGCATACTCTTCCTTATTTTCTCTCTTATGGAACAAACCACAACTGGCTACTGAAGATGAACTGCGTAAACAGCGGGATGATACACTTCTGTTTTTTGACACCTATGCTGCTCTGGAGCAAGAAAGTTGAGAGCCTCAAGAGGAAGAAAGAAGAGCTCGAAGCAGCACTCAAGATTAGTGAAAATGAGCTCCTTCTTCGTATAGCCAAGAGAGATGAATTCTACGCCTCTACCCGACAAGAGTTCAAGCGATACAAAGAGCTAGAAAAGAACTGTGACTCTAACAAGCGCAAGAATCGAGTTGCAGAGTAGCAGAGGAAGGACATGATGGAGCAGAACTTCAATCTTGAATTTCCAATTGCAAACTTTGTAAAGAAAGCCAAGCGATTGTTGGTTAAAGTCAAGTGGCGGTCCTGATGTTGTATCTTGTATTCTTGATTCAATTCTTCTAGTGTTCTCCCTTTATTTTTATCCTGTTTCGGGAATATGATTTTTTGTATTTCTCTTATCCTTTACCGTAACTTCTTCTCGATAACTTGACTTGGGAGAATGGTATAAAGAACTGCAACCTCTTCCCGAAAAAAAGAATTTTCGACTTAATTCTTTTGACAACTTGAATTCGGGAAGACAATAGTATAAAGGAAAGCCCTCTTTCCAAAAAATCTCAACTTACTCACGTGACAACGGAATTCGGGAGAATGATATTATAAAAAACTGAAATCCTTTTCCCGAAAAGTTTTCAATTCGAATCCTTTTGCAACATTTAAGATCGGGAATACAATACAACAAATCAGAATATCTTCCCAAAATTCCTTGACTTGTGTCTTCAACAGCTTGACTTCGGGAAGATAATAATGTGAAGAACTGAGACCTTTTTTTCTAAAAGGTCTTGAACTTGAACCCTTTTACAACTTGGATTCAGGAAAGCAATGCCATAAAAGATCGGGATTACCTCTTGCACTAACGCACATTATCTCGCTCCAGTTCTTGTCCAGGATTATCTTCATGTTTCATAACTGCCACATCTTGTGGGTTATAAAACCTCTGACGTTTTTACCCGTTTGCAAACTTGAGCGATCTTTAACCCTGTTTTCAAAGGATTCTCATCATCTGTTGCTCTTCCGATCTACTCACAGAATGCTCGCCATACCTCTTTTGTGAGTCTCACTCCTTATGATGATCGTCCTCTCTGGAAACAATTGCATAAAATGCTCTCATATGGCTACTATGACATAATTCGGAATCTAGAACTTTGGTCAGAAGTCGATAAAACTATCGGACATACTCTGAAGCAAGTTGTTCCTATCTGCAGATCCCTACTTTCTTAACTTGATGGGAGTTACTTTCACTGTTTCCTTCTAGCCTATACGAATTTTACCACCTCGTCACAGAGATTCATCACATGGAACCTGTAGTCCAAGAGGCTGAAGCACTCGTGATTTGCATTTTAAGAGAATCTTTCAACTATCTGTATCATAGAAAGAATACCATTGGGAGACTCATATCAGTATTCAACTCCAACGGGATGTTCACCATGCCAAGGATACTTGTACTTTTCTTTTAGAACTCATCTATGATTAAGGAAGATCCCCAGAATTAGAAAATGAGTTGAAGCACACTGAACTATCAATCAAGATGCTATCCCATTTATCCCACACCAGAACTGTGAAGTCGAGGAATTTGCCAGGGCCATTCGCACCAAGACATACCAACTGACTGATTTAGAATTATGAGGAGTAGATTTTCAACATGACTTTAAGTCATCATTCTATCTCATCACCAAGGTTCGCACCTTGAGCATCAACCTGAGGATTTTAGTGGCTAGGATCGGAGCATATTTCGTTTCTTGAACTAGCGTTGTTTTTTTTATTGTTGTGTGCTTCCCATACTGAAGGATAATATTTCTTTAGATATCTCCCATTGATCGAATGAAGAAGCTCTTTTCCGTCAATATCCATCAATCGGTATGCGTTCTCATTTATCACTCGGTAACCAAATATGGTCCTTCCTAGTTGGTGCCCATTTATCGAATTTCGAATCTTGTTGATTAACTGGCAGAATGGTCTTCCACCCACCAAATCACCAATGGAGAAGTCGCTTTTCTTTCACTCTTTTATTATACGCGCGGGCTACTTTTCTTTTGCGCTAATAACCTATCCAAGGCCATGTTCGGACTTCATCCAAGTTATCAAGATTAATATGCATCCAATCTCGATAGTTCTCCGGAAGTATCTCACTTTGAAGTTGAACCATCAAGGACTCCACTATTATTTCCATCGGCAGCACAAACTTCTTGCCCGTAAGTGAGTATATATAGACTAACACACTGTACTTGATCGTCTAGAGGTTCGGTAAGCCCACAGCATTGTTGACAGCAATGAGTCCATTTTCTCGGGTTTCCTCTAAATGTTTCTTGATCAAACCCACAACTATTTTATTTGTAGCTTCGGCTTATCTACTAGCCACTAGCTGCGGATAATACGTGTCGAATGCAACATCTTAATTCCTCTTGATTGAGCAAAATTATCACTTCTCGTCTAGTGAACACTGTACCTTGATCTGCTGTGATAGTCTCAGGCAACCCAAATCGATGAATAATATTTTCTTCAATAAATTTGATCACCGATCCTGATTTATATTCTTGTGTGGAATTGCTTCCACCAACTTCGTGAAAATAATCTGTAGCAAGCAATATCAAAACTATGTTTATTGGAGAATGGTGAATAAATCTTACCGATTATGTCCATTGCCCATCCTCTAAATGGCCATGGCTTTATGATTAGGTTGAGCTCTATAGCTGGCACGTGTTGTAATGGTTCATGTTTTTGACATGAATTGCAAGCCTTGGCAATAACCGATGCAATCTCACATCATCGAGGGTAGTGATATCTATTTCTCTTCAATTAGGGGTGAGCTGGCCCACCCGAACGGGACCGCCCGGACCGGACCGGACCGGACCGGGACCGGTGGTCCGGTTCCACGGTTCTATAGATAGGTTCGGTGTTTCCGGTTCCTAAAAGGAACCGGTGACCGGGCGGTCCGGTTTCCGGTTCCGGGTTCTAGGACCGGACCGGGTCCTTTTTTAAAAAATTGTTTTCCTAATTCGGTTCGTGAATCTCTTTCGACTCCTTGGCCTCTATTTTTTCTATTGGGAAGTCATTTTATATAGATCATTGAAGTTCTTATACGTTATTAATTTCAACAATTGAGAATATTTTTGGTTATATTTTTTTTTATCGGGTCCCGGTCCGGTCGGTCCGGTGGTCCATTTATCAGTCCGAGTCCGGTCCGAGTTCTGGTTCTCGGGATGGTCAAGTCGGTTCGCATGTAATTGAGGGGAACAGGATCCGACCGGGAACCGATACCTATCTTCAATAATCACCTCATTTTTATGCCAGCTTGATGCGCTCCACATATTCCTTCATATACTTCTGCCATGACCAATTTGGATCATCTTCGTTCAAGCAACGCAGCAATAAATTATCGAAAGACCTGAGTACAGTTCTTCTTCTATCACTACGTATTTCTGGCTTGCTTTCTCAACTTTTGATTTCTGGAATTAGGTTCTTAAGATACTCCACTATGGGTTTTCTCCAATCTTCTCTTGGAACTTCCTCATTCATAGCTATCGGTATCTTTCTTTATTCAATGGAAAGGTACCGATAGCACGACGCTTGAAACCATGTTCGCCAGTTCTTTTGATATTGTGTATCCCGAAGCTATTTGTGCTAACTCGTTGGCTTCTTGATTCAATTTCCTTTTGACGTGAATTATGCCATAATCTTTGAATTGGCACATTGTTTTTAGCCAAATAATAATAGCCAATCAAATTTTCATTCAAGCATTGATATTCTCCATTAGCTGTTTGATCACTAGTTGGGAATCACCAATTATTTTAACAAACTGAACATTCAAATCAATTAATATTCCCAACTCAATTACCAGTGCTTCGTATTCGGCTTGATTGTTTGAACACTCAAAATCCAACTTACAGACGCACCTAGTATGCTCCCATTGGAGATATTATGACCAAAACCAACTCCCGAAGCATCGCTAGCACATGATCCATCGAAGTACATGGTCCATGGCACAAACGCGGTAAGACTTTGTTCATTCGGTTCACTCTCCACCATTTGCAGACATGGATATTGGTAAGGAAATTAGCTACAGCTTGCCCTTTCTTCGTTTCAGTGTATGTACAACAAATCAAATTCAGGAAAAGAAATGCCCATTTGGCTACACGACCTTTTATGATGGGTTGTGACAGTATATATTTTATCACGTCTGTTTTAGCAAGCACATATACAGTAGTTGGCAACAAATAATGTCTCAACTTTACAGATGCAAAGTACAGAGACAAACTAATTTTTCTAGCGCGGTATAACGTTTTTCAACATCAATCAATATTCTGCTCAAATAATATACCGCTTGTTTTTTCCTTCATCATTTTTTTGCACCAACATACTTCTGATAGTATTATCGGTAGCTGATATATATAACTTCACCAGCTTACAGCTTTTCGGTGACACCAAGACAGGAGGATTCACCAAGTAAGTCTTAATCGCGTCAAAAGCTGGTGTTACTTCTCATTCCAAGAAAATGTGTCCTTGTCTTTGAGCCTCGAAAGCTGTGACATTGGCTCGATCTTTCCAAACAAATTGGTAATGAACCGTTGCAAGAAATTAATCTTTCCCAATATCATCTGAAGCTGCTTCTTCGATTTAGGAGGAGTTAATTACATAATTGCCTTCACTTTGTGCCTATTCATTTCAATACCTCTTTGATTGACAAGGAACCCCAAGAAATTCTCGGCTCACATACTGAAGGTACACTTAAGTGGATTCATCTTCAATTATATCTTTTCATTCAAACGAAAGCCTGCTCCAAATAATCAAGATGATCACCTTGAGCTGATTTCATGACAATATCATAGATATAAACTCCATAAAATTTCCAATGATGTCATGAAAAATAAAGTTCATCGCCCGTTGGTATGTGTCTCTCGCATTCTTTAAATCAAATGGCATGATGAAGCCCATTGGAAGGTTCCAATGGCTCCTGGACACCTAAATGATGTTTTCAGGACATCTTCTCGAGAAATAAATATCTGGTTATATCCCGAATGTCCATCCTAGGGATAACATCTCATTCCCGATGCTGAATCAATCAGCATGTCTGCAATGGGCATGTGGTACTCATCTTTGGCGTTGCAGTATTGAGATTCCGAAAAATCAATACATACTCGTAACTTTCCGTTCTTCTTCTTTCACTCGGACTATGTTAGAGATCCATCCCACATACCTGGCTGTCTCTATGAATCCCTGCCCTCAGCAATCTTTCAATTTCTTCCTTAATTTTATCAACCACATCTGGGGCGAATCCCTTTGCTTGCTGTTTGTGTGGACGGAATTCTTTCTTAATTGGTAATCTATGCTCACCAACCTCCCTTGACAGCCATGGCATTTCGTGATAATCCCAAGCAAATGGTCTTTATACTTGGTGATCAACTTTACCAAATTGTTCTCATGCCCCCTTGCAGAATAATACTTATGAATATAGGCTGATAACGCTCACCTTCTCTAATATTTACCTCGAGCAGAGGATCTTGTTTTCCATGGACTGACTTCCTCTTTAATCGGTGATTTTTCCCATTCTTCAATACAGTCCGATGCCATCTGATCTTGTTGAGCTATTAGGCCAAGTACACGAAATACCTCTCTTCAGTTTCTCGTAATGATGCACCGTTTTCCATTAAGGTCCTTCAGTTCTTGAGGTGCCAAGCTTGACTTGGGGATCCTTCATTCCTCCCATCTTGCCGAAGTGGCAAAATGGATAAGATCTTGAATCGGTCTCAGGAATCTCCAGAACTTGATTTCTACTCATGTAATCTTCCTCTGGATGAATCTCGGTCTAGCCTATCGGGATAACTTTCCTGTCTGCCTTGACATATTCCACTTTTCCTCCATTCTAAAATGCCAACATCTGGTGTAATGTAGATGGCACACATTGATTGGCATGAATCCAATATCTCCTATCAACAAATTATATGCACCATCTGACTCAATCACGAAGAAGGTAGTCTTTGAAGTCTTAGACCCAACGGTCAGATTGCTACAATGTGCTCCTTTAACACTTGTTACCTCTCCAAGAAAATCAGATAACTACACGTTAGACGGCGTGATCTCATCCATCTCTTCTAACCAGCTTTCTAAAGTATCAATATGACATCAAATTCAGAGTAGCTCCAGCATCTACGAATATCTTGTTAACGGGTCGTCCATCTATTTTACCAGATATGAGCAATGACTTCAAATGTTTAGCCTTCTCAATGACCTTCTCAAACTCCATCACCTCATTCTCAAAGAACTGGAGTTCAGCCATAGCTATTTCCTTTTGATAAAATATGTCAT
>JAGVVM010020335.1:0-38615 GCA_019149425.1 Psidium friedrichsthalianum
TTATTGAGATTCCGAAATCAATACATACTCACAATTTTCCATTGTTCTTCTTCACTGTGACTATGTTAGAGATCCATTCCACATACCTGGCCGTCTCGATAAATCCCGCCCTTATCAATCTTTCAATCTCTTCCTTAATTTTATCAACCACATTTGGGGCGAATCTCCTCGCTTGCTGTTTGTGTGGACGGAATCCTTCTTAATTGGTAACCTATGCTCAACAACCTCCCTTGACAACCTTGGCATTTCGTGATAATCTCAAGCAAAACAGTCTCTATACTTAGTGACCAGCTTTATCAAATCGTCTCTCATGCCCCCTTGCAGAAGGGCACTTATAAATATGGGCTGATCATGCTCACCTTCCTCAATATTTATCTCGATCAGAAAGTATTTTGTTTCTATGGACTTGACTTCTTCTTTAATCGGTGATTCTTCCCATTCTTCAATACGGTCCGATGCCATCTGATCTTGTTGAGCTACTTCGGCCAAGTACGCAAAATACCTCTCTTCAGTTTCTCGTAATGATGTGCTGTCTTCCATAAAGGTTCTTTAGCTCTTGAGGTGCCAAGCTTGACTTGGGGATCTACTCGTTCCTCCCCTTACCGAAGCGGCAAAATGCATAAGACTGTGAATCGGTCTCAAGAATCTCCAGAACTTCGTTTCCACTCATGTAGTTTTCAGCTTCTGGATGAATCTTGATCCAACCTATCAGGATAACTTTCCCTTCTACACTGACATTTCCATTTTTTCTCCATTCCAAATGCCAACATCTGATGTAATGTAAATGGCACACATTGATTGGCATGAATCCAATCTCTTCCTAACAACAAGTTGTATGCATCATCTGACTTAATCACGAAGAAGGTAATCCTTGATGTCTTGGACCAAATAGTCAAATTACTACAACTGCTCCTTTAACACTTGTTACTTCTCCAAGAAAATCAGATAACTGCACATGTGATCTCATCATCCCTTTTACCTAGTTTTCTGAAGTATCCATATGACATCAAATTCAGGGTAGTTACAGCATCTACGAATATCTTGCTAAAGGGTCGTCCATCTACTTTGCCAGATATGAGCAAGGACTTCAAGTGTTTGGCCTTCTCAATCGGGACTTTCTCAAACTCTATCACTTCATTCTCAAAGAAATGGAACTCAGCCATAGCTACTTCTCTTTCAGAAATGTGTCCCAGATCTTCCTCCACTATTAACAATATCTCGAATTCAGACGGGAGTCTTGCATTCACCATCCCAATTCTCATTGGAAGGTCACGCTCCTTTGGCATCTTGGATTTCCCTTTTTGAATTCGATTGGCTTCATTGTCTTCAAGCTTCATGTGATCTTGGCTGAAACCATGCTCATGTCTAGGGGCAAGTGCCACTGTAAACTGTCCAAAGTCTATTTTCCGTTGTTCTTCCTGAATCTTCTTTCTTTTCATTAGCCCTTGCCTTGAACTTTCTCCATGCTGACTTAAAATAGGAGTCTCTTCTATCTCATTTTTCTCTATTTCGGCATTGCTACGTCTCCAGACCCAGTTTCTTCTATTATATTTTGGTGTGATTTTTCTTTCCTAATTCTGCTCAAAATTCCTCTGCCTGCTCTTCCTTCTCTGATCTCACCTCTTAAACGTTCGGTAAGATGCCTGGCTAGGTAGTTTGGCTTCTTTCCATTTTCCTTTAGGAAGATCATGAGAAACTTTGAAGGTCTTCTTTTTCTGAAATTCTTGTGAGGTGGAGTTCAATGGAGGATCATCGAATTCATCACCCCAACCAGATGGTTCAACTGGTAATGATGGCTGTTTGAAATAGTCTGGTTTCCCATAATACACCACATAGTCGAACTTACCGCTAGGTTCTCCAAGGAGGCCAACTTCGGGGTCTCCTTCCTTATATCGCTGCCATAGACTCTTCTTCTTCGCTGGTTTGTTTGGAGCTTTACCAGTTTCACCAACTTGATTGTTAGTCTGACCAGCCTCAATTTTCCTATCCTATGGTACTTCAAGATTATTCTCCTTTTCAGTTTTTCCAAAATGGGAGATGGTTGATCATCAAACTCATCTCCCCACCCAGACGGTTCAACGGGCAACGATGGTTATGTGAGGTAATGCAGCTTCTCATAAGATACAACGTAATCATATCTACCACTTGGTTCTTCGAGAAGACCTACCTCTGGGTCTCCTTCCTTATATCGCTGCCATAGACTTTTCTTCTTGGCTGGCGTACTTGAGGTTCTACCACCTTCACTGATTCAGGAACCCACTTGACCATCCTCTAATTTCCGAACTTGTCAATTATACTGCTCCTTCTAACGCTCATAGCGTGCCAAGTCATGCCAATCTTCCAATTTCAATTGTTCATATGGCTTATCCTTTCCATACTCTCGAGAAGGAAGGTTAGGAGCCATAATCTCAGACTTGATTTGGCTCGATCGTGTTTCCTTTTCATGCTCTCGAAAAGAATCTCATGTCTGGATAGGATTTTCCAACGCTATCGTTTCAAGTCTTCTTCGTGCCTTGTCTTCCTTTTGGGAATAGGATCTACCTTGATTTTCTCCCCTAGTTCCTCGGACTGAATGACTTGTGGACCCAGTCTCATAACCCCCTTGAGGTCTGAGGCTTTCCTGAATGAAAGAACCTAATCGGTATCTTCCTCTTGCTCCTTGTACTGAATGATTTGTGGACCTAATCTCATAACCCCCTTGAGGTCTGAGGCTTCCCCCAATGAAAGAACCTAATCGGTATCTTCCGCTTGCTCCTCGAACAAACTGATACTTCGACCAATACTAGTCTTGATGATTCAAGTCCTGGTGGCAACGAGAGCATACATCATTGGTTTGATGACCCAACGAAGTATGAACATTCACCATTTCCATCATCTTAGGAAAAGGGTCTGCCTCAACTTCCATTGGTGCATTCCCTTTGTCTTTGGCAAATTTAATTTTGCCCTGCCGAATCACCTCTTGTATCGTCTTTCTAAAGACAATGCAATTAGCCATGTTATGACTAGCCGAATAATGCCACTTACAATATCTCTTGTCTACCAATTCTTCTTTAGACGGGATGTTCTGTCCTTCAGCCAATTTTATCATCCCGTCTTTCAACAACAAATCGAATATTTCATCCAATTTGTATATGTCAAACGAATAGCTATTTGACTCTTTTACTTTTACTTTTGCAAACTCCTTCACTTTTGCCAGTTTAAGAGCTGGGCGCACATACAGTTTGTCCAATACCACTATAGCCACTACTATCTCCTTTTCTTCTTCATCTTCCATCAAGTTCTCCACTTCGGGATTGCCTACCCCAACCAAAGCCTGTCGATTCTCTTTCATTGGCCTCATATCCTTCTCTTTCAAAAGGTGCTTGTACTTCGAGACTCTGGTCATTAATTGAAAGAGGTCATCAAATGTTTATCCCTCAAAACGCTCCCGAAGGTTAAATTTTAACCCATTGAACACAAGGTCAGTAAATTCCTTCTCAGTAAGGAACGTCAGGCATCGTTTCTTAATTTCTTAAATCGAGCGATAAACTAATCCGCAGTTTCGCCACCATACTGGTGCATTCTTGGTAAATTGGCTACTGACATTTTGGGCACTGACAGATAAAATTGAGAATGGAACTGCCTTTCCATCTCAGCCCATGTTTGGATTGAATTTGCTGGCAGATTGGTGTACCAAGTAAATGCTATCTTAGACAGCGACAGGGGAAACAACTTGAGCCTTAAATACTCATTTGTCCCTGCTTTTCCGCACCGTGCCAAAGATCATCTTATGTGCTCCACGGTTGACTAGTCTTCTTCTCCAGTAAAGACAACAAAGTCCGATATCTTAAATCCCCTTGAGTATGGGATATTATCCACCTAGTATGGGTGTGGCTTCCTGTACACTGGCCTTGGAGCACCCATGTCTACTCCTAACTGCTGGAGTACTACCTCGGCTACTCGATCCGGGTTCTATGGCCTCAAATTCTGCTAGTTGACCTACGATTCTTGCCCCCTAGGATCAACTGGTAAGGGTCTGTCGATTCCTTCATTTTTCATGTTGAAGTTAATAGGTGGTACTGGTCTGCATGGTTGATTTCCAATACCCTGTGGGTATGCCAAACTCCAGGAGATCTCATTGGTTCAAGATTGGGTACGTTCGGTACCGGGTGTATGTTCTGGACATTTGGTTAATAGTGTTAACTTCAACCGAACTGCCTTGAGGGAAAGGATACCACTAACTCCATTCACCAAATTCATTTGAGTTGAATTTTCTGGCCTTGGTATGATCCTTACTGGAGGAGGTTGAAGAGGTACCCCTCAACTACTTTGACTAACAGTAGAAGGACCATACATCGGAGGATAGGGTATGGCACTAGAAGCATTGACTTGAAAAGGTGGTACTTGAGATGATGAACCTAGTCGAGATATCACCTCGTTTATCGCGTTGACCACCATCGGTTTGATCACATCAACGACGTGTCGGATCATGTGGTTGATCAATTCATTTTGCTGCTCCTCGAACATCCTCTTCATCGTAGCTACGAGTGTAGCATCTAGTGCTAGCGCACGAACTTGATCATCTGTCAACTGCCGTGGAATATCGGCAGTAACTCCGACAACCACATTCGCTGCAGAATGCTCGGATTGATTACCATCATTTGGATTGTTGGTGTTGTCATTCTGGGCATCCAATTGAGTTCTTGTTCTCACCATTTTTTCCAAAACTCACCACAAAAGTCCCACCGGACGTGCCAAAAAGATGTTCACGCAAATTAGATCGGGAATATCTTTCACTGAAATTTGTATCTCGATTTTTATTAAGAAGGGTTTTGTCGCTCTGTTCTGATGGAAGATTAGAGTGAACAGGCGAACGGGTATGTGTGATTAGCGAAAGTGATGGGAATGACGAAAGATCTACCGGCTATGCTACTCCTAATTGCCTGGAAATGGAAATAGATTGCCCGAATCTGAAAGTACAGGGGATGAAAAGTGCAGAAAAATTAAGGGCAAGAAAGTTAAGGCTACACTACGAATGGCAATGAAAGTTAGAACTTCAAAGAAACATAGTGTTTTTTCTGGATGATTGGCCGGGGTCTGTTCTCCTTTCTTCTGGATATTTATTCCTCTCACATTCCTGACTGACCGAGCGGTTATTCTTTGATTTCAAACCTTTGAATTTTGGCACCGCTGCTTGTTTCTTCTTAACCCACGATTTTAACAACTGGCCCGTGGAAATCGAAGCACTTCTAATTCTACTTGTAACTGCACGGTCAGTTGAGTTCTTTTTGAATATCATCACTTAATTTTCAAAAACCTGTTCGCGCCTACGATTTTTGTTCCACATCTCTCGAATTTCGGGACACAATATTCATATCACATGCCTAAGACTTTACCGAATACACGCACACTGCATTCTCAATTCGGTATCTCTCTGTACTTTCTTTCAACCTTCTGAATACATCTCCCGAATTTCAGGACACAATATTCGTATTACATGTCTAAGACTTACCGAATACACGCACACTGCATCCTCCATTCGGTATCTCTTTGTACTTTCTTTCAACCTTCCTGAATACAAGAACACCATTATGTCATTCAGTATGTCATTTTGTCTTTACCGCATTTCAGGATCTACTAATGAAGTCTTTCTGAACAACGTAATTCCCAAGATACCGAACCATTAGGAGACGACTTTTCGGTATCAACACTAAGTCATACTCATTTTCAACCATTTCCTAGTTCCATTTTCTCTCTTGCAGCAACCTTAACTTTCTTCTTGTTTGCGCCAAGTGTAAAATTCTTTCCGTTCATTGTTCAATCTATCATTCATATGTACTGTATTGTATCTTAGAACTACAAAAGTGATCCTCAAACTTCCCATTAGTTACATTTTTCATCCAATAGTTCCGATAATATCAAAATTAATATGCTTTTCTCAGAAAAAAAAAACCAAACTTTGCCTTGTTTATTTTACATAGCTGTTCAAACCCATGATTCTGAAGCATATGACTTTAGGGAAAATTGTCCAAGAAGTCATAAATCCATTGCACTTTTGCCAATTCAATTCTAAACCTTTTAATTATGTAAATTAAGTCCTAAACCTTTTTACATTTTGCCAATTGAGTCTATCTGCCTATTTTGTTAGGAAATTGCTGTCATGGATGCCGTTTGTCCTACGTAGCATGGCCAGTACTAACATGAATAATTTCTGATAATATTTAATATTTTTCAAAAAAAATTATTAATTTTTATTTTATTTTCTTTGTCTTGCTGTGGCTGGTGAGGCTGGCCTCGCCTAGACTATCCTGGCCATGGACGAGGGCTGTGAGACCCTCTTTACAGCCCTCACTTGCGGCAGAGAGGGCGTCCTTACCCTCGCCAATAGTCACGAAATGCCCAGCGACCTCGTCGGCCACATTAAGAAAAAAATAAAGAAAAGGAAAGAAAAGAAGGAAAAGGAAAAGGATAAATTTTTAAAAAATTGTCCACATCAGAACCACCATGCCACCTAGGACGGTTAGTGTCTACGTCAGTGATTTTCAGTCAAAATTGAATGGATGAACTCAATTGGTAAAATGTGCAAATATTTAGGACTTAATTGGCAAAATTAAAAAAATTACAATTGAATTTGTAAGTACAATATGTTTATGATTTTTTGAACAATTTTTCCTATGATTTTATCTTAGGGTACAAAACGATTATTTCAATAAGTCAAGGATGCAAACTGAATAAGGAAATAATGTTATGGATGATTCTTATTATTTTGACTGTTATATCATTTTCTTTTCATGTTTTACTGGAAGAGAGTTCAATTGCCTCCTTTTCTTAAAATCCTCATAATGGGAGAGAAGTTGTAGTAACTCCCTTTTCCCAAGGGCCAAATTTTTGGAAGTATTAGGGGTGAGCGGTATCTAGTCCGGTCTGGTTCTCCTAAAAATCGGGAACTAGACCGATGGTCCTACTTTTCAATTTTCGAAATTGTGGATTGGTCCGATCTGATTTTCAAGCAATCCAATGAGACCGGTAACCTATCACAAGTTAGATTCAAAGAAGGAGAAAATATGAGGTGACCGTGGAATTGTATAGGTCATAGGGATTTATGATGAGAAATTTAAATGAATTATTATAATGCGAGAGATATTTCTCAGTATTACTTTGAACAACATTCACACTCCAATCACAAAATGGGGAAGGTCCACTGCATCTGTCTCTCTTGCCGATGTATGTTTTGTATATTTATGAAAGAAGGAAGAAAGAAGTAGCATGGGAATGGGACCACTGGCCTTTTCCTTTTTGCACAGGAGGAAGAGGTTAAGCCCATCGCATTTAAAAAATTAAAATCGACCAGTCCAATCCAGTCCTGTGCCCTTGGAACCGGAAACTGGATCGCCTGACGATCGATTCTAATTTTAAGGACTAGGAACTGAACCGCCACCCTTTGGAATCAGGAACTGAACCACTGGTTTCATCTGGTCCGGGCAGTTCCTGGCTCGGTTAGTCTGATTTGCTCACTCTTGGGAAGTATTGTCAATTCTTGTGATAGCTTGAGTGATGGAGTGAAGATAGCTCCTCGTATTAGGGTGGAGATGTGACATGTAAGTATGACTACAAGATGAACGTTGACTATAAATTGGAGTACCTCCATTTTTTCCCAGGATGATTTTGTGGAAGTATTGTCAAACCCTCAAATAAGAAGATGTCTTCACTAATGGATTGAGGGCATAGCCTCACATTAGGGTTGGGATAAGCCTGAAAGTTGCTTATAGATTGGAGTACCTCCAACTTCCTCAAGGACGATTTTGAGGAAGTGCTGCGTCTAAAGTGTTTGGATAAAGCTAAACTCTAATAGACGAGCCAGAGACGAGAGTTCGCTCAATTTGTAAGAATATATACCAAGATCTGATGAAGATTTACGCGAGGGTGTTCAAGTAGATAGAATGGTATAAGAAAAAATTAGATTTGGTATTGAATACTTAGTTTAGGGGGAACATTTCAACTAACGGCTTGAAGTACTTTCATTTTATTGAATAAGAGCATGAAGTAGCCAAATTACCTCAAATAAAGGCCTAAAGTGGCCCAATCATCTCAGACAAGAACTTTTGACCGGTCGGCGAGCATGTAACTATTCTAGCCATTAGAGAAGGGGTAAGGTAGTAAAGGAAGAATTAAGATTTTTTTCTTTTTTTTTTACTTTTATTTATTGCCAGGCCCCATTGATGGTCGATGGAGGCCACCAGTCTCAAGCAAGGGCCGCCAGTGGAGGGAAGAAGGAAAAGGAAAAGAGAAAACAAAAAACAAAAAAAAAAGAACAAAAGGAAAAAATTTAAAAAATAAATGATGAAATGCCCTTCAGTTGACAAGGTCAAACCCTTCTTTGAGGCTAATATAACTACTTCAAGCCTTTATTTGAGAAGATTTGCCCACCTCATGCTTTTATTTGAAATAATATCCACTTCAAGCTTTTATTTAGGCATATAAGAGCACTTCGGCCGTTATTTTGAATTTCCCTAGTTTAGAAAATCCACTTTTTAGAGGTAAAAAATTTGAATTTGCTATTTTGCAAATATTAGATATTTTAGCCTTTTTAGGTAATGCTTTCCCCTGTCACGAATAAGCGTCTACTTTGGAGAACAAAAAGCTTCTTCATCCTTAATCACAATACATTGAGCGAGAGAATTTGTTTGTTTTCACGCAAGTTGTTTATTTGCAAGATTGTTCTTGTATTTGCGAGTTTAGTGCATTTTTACCTTGTCTACCCATTTACGTTGTGTCAGTACTTGCAGATGATAATTTGGCCATGAGAACAATTTCACACATGCATATATTTGGGAAAATTTGCAAAAAAATTATAAGCCTATTACTTTTTTGCCACTTCAGTCTTAAACTTTTTCATTTTGTCAGTTGAATAATAAACATTTTCATATTTTATTAATTGAGTTCATTCAATCAATTTTGACGGAAATCGATAATTTGGATTCCCGTTGTTCTATATGACACGATCGACACTGACATGACAAATATTTAAAGATATTTCAATATTTTCAATGATTTATTTTTTTCTTTTTTTTCTTTTTTCTCTTAAAGTGGCTGGCCACAAGCAAGGGCCGGGCCGAAGACGATGAATGGTTCTTCGTGGCTGCTGCTACTACTTCTTATGCTATTGTTTGTGATGTATGATTCTTCAGATGGGTATATCACGTATCAGCATTGGACACCCTAGAATGAAGGAGCCTCGTCAGAGTTGGCTTCACAGCTTGGAACTTCTGGAACGGACTGGCCACAGAGGCTCCCTCCATGCCTAGTCCCCGGCTCGCCCATTGCTCCGCTTTGTTCTATCCTTTCTTCCTTGGTTCTCCATTTCACTCTCTCTTCCCTCCATGCCCAATCCCTGCGTCCGTGGTGGTCTGGGCATCTATCTAGGCCTTCGCTGGCACCCTGCGAGGGCTCACGACCTCACCAGCCACTTAAAAAAAAAACAAAAGAAGAGACAAAAAATAATAGAAAAAGGAAAAATAAAACTTAAAAATATTTTTAAAATTTGTCCACGTTAGCAATATCCTACCAAAATTGATAGAGTTGACTGAATTGGCAATAACTAAAAAGGTTTAGTACTCAATTGGTAAAATTAAAAGATTTATGACTGAATTGGCAACAATGCGATATGTTTAAGACTTTTTCGATAATTTTTCCCATAAAATTATGTTATGGATGCACATATTTGCAGTTTTGAAATTTTCTTTTCTAAATTCTTTAAAAGGGAAATTGCTTTCCTAATAGTACTGTCAAGGATGATATAATCTAAACTATAGATCCACACACATGACCGTGTGTTTGCCATAAAACACTCATTGATTGAGAGATCATGTGGTCATAAATAATTAACAGTATTGTTAGACTGTCAGGCTAGCTAGCAACTCCCTCTTTAAAAATGAATTCTTATCCCTCTAAGATGATCTTTGAGAGGTGGATTTACGGTAAAAATTCTTGTTTTTGTTGGCCGAAGATTTGGACAATGTGCGAGATCGATAAATTCGCTAATCTATACAATCGGCGAAATAATATATCATTAAAGTTGTACGATTTGCAAAACATCAATGAGCTACTATATTAAATAGAGATTTGTTTTTGGCGATGCGCATGTCCATTCAATCCACTGAGTATTTAATAGAAGCATATTGGATGACTAAAGGATCACGTGAATCTTGTCTTGCGGGACCCTCTAGAAAACATATTTTTAAAAAATCGAGATATCACCCAATCAATCCTAAAACTATTTTGCAGAATTAATTTAATCTTAAAATTTTAAATATTTAATGTAGTACTAAATTTGTGTGAAAATCTAATATAGTCTTCCCGCCATTTGCCGCTAGAAATTGATGACGTGACATCCAATCATCGGCAAAGTCCTACTTGACATATTAGCGTGGATACCTTATGGATTGCCACATCAACGATTTTTGGCGCCAATTGGTAAAATGCCTAAATATGAAATTTCACGCAAAGATTTAAGATTACATCAATAAAATTAAAAAGTTTAAAACTAGATTGATATCCGTATAGTAAAATTAACACTGAAATGATAATTTTCTCATGAAAATCCCGGGGCCATCATCATCTATACAAATGAAGTATATCCATGCTGATTTATATGCACATAAGCCTTCAATTTTCGAACTTTAATTAACTCATCGTTTCAAAAAACCAAAATTGCTTTGTAGGGTAAATTGGAGAGCGAATTGGAGCTGAATCGCAATTCTACTAGATTTGTAAACACAGAGCTGGTGAAATTAGGCAGTTGATTAGCCTCTTAATTATTATTATTTTTTTGTACAGTGTCTCATTCCTAATTATCTGGATTTTCAATCAATTATTGAAGTATTGTAAAAATTTGAAAAAGAAGTTATTTCAAGAAAGTAAAAATCTTCAAATACTTATTTTTAAGATTTCACTCTTTTCTCTCCTAACTAACATTTTAAAGAGAAAACGACGCAAAGGGCCCATAAACTTTATCTCAATGTGTAATATCATTTATGAATTTTTAATTTGTTCAATGTAGTTCCTTAACTATTGATAAATGTTCAATATATTACTTCTGCTTGCTTTCATGGAAATTTAGACATTACTTGATGACGTGATAATTACATGCCAAGTTAGATTTTTAAAAGTGACCAATCAACATGTCATCTTTTTATCCATCTTACTTAGAAAAGAAAATAAAATTATTAGATGGATAAAGGTGACAAGATAGAGGGAGAGAGAGATGGGGATTTGGTATTAGGGGCAGAATCGTAGAGAGATGTGATCAGGAGGATTCTTTTCATAAGAATCTAATCTTTCTAGGTTGAGTTCCCTTAGGTCCATTAGTTGAAAGATATTTTAAAAAAAATGATCGCATGTATCTCTTCTAAAAAAGAATGAATAAAAAACATTTTCTTGTCCATGAAATTTTTACCCATAAGTTGTTATGATGATGAGATAAATTTTATTGACTAATTTATCTCAAGAAATATAAGAGATTAGTTTAAGACAATGTTTTTCAAATGATTCATATTTCGCGACCGCAATTACTTTTGTGAACATATAAATTCAAGCAATGTTAATACTGCTGCCCGACAATGAAATAACCATAAGTGTTGAATATCCATATTTTTCAAAAGCTTGAGCGCATGTTCCATAAAGTAAATATATATTGTGTGTAGAGTATTTTGAAGTAATCAACCCAAGTATGCAAATGGTAAAATCTATACATAAAGGTTAGGTATACCTAGACTATATCACCAAATTGCATACAAAGAGACAGGAAAAAATTACCAAAAAAAATCCTAAATCTATTGCTTGGATGTCAATTCAGTCATAAATCTTTCAATTTATGTCAATTTAGTTTTAAACCTTTTAATAATTTGTCAATATACTCTTTTGGCCAATTTTACCTCGGAAATCGCTGACGTGGGTGCCAACTATTATACATGGCACGATTGGCGTTGATGTAGATATTTTTTTAAAATTTTTTTTAAAAATTCTAATTTTTTTTGAATTTTTAATCAATTGATTTAATATTTTCTCTATTTTTTTTTCATTATGGCCATCGCGGGCGCAACGACCTTGCCAGGTCATTGGGTGTAAGCCATTGCTGGCCACTGTCACGTCCCTCGTCAGCCATAGGCAAGGCAACCCTCGCCTACCTCACCTGTAGCTAATCACTAGCCATTGCCTTAGATTGGCCACTAGTGAAATTGAAAAGAAAAAAAAATGAAGAAAGAATTTATATAAAAAAAATTGCATTTGTTCGTGCTTGCCAAGCCACAAAGGATGATCGACACTGACTAGATGGCCTTGTTGGTGATTTCTAGTCAAAATTGATAGCAATGACTACATTGGCAAATAGTCAAAAATTTTATAACTAAATTGACACAATTAAAAAATTTAGGACTAGATGGTCATCGTACATTTTTCCCTAAGCAACGTGATAGCTTTTTATCGAGTCTTAAGACTGACCCACTCGATTAAATGTTCACTTGCACTCTGTTACCGTAGACCGATGTTAGTTGATCTAGCGTTAAGACCAACGTACAATAACTGTTTAGGCACGTAAAACTCAACACTTTCACTTGGAAGATGGTGAAGAGAGAGCCAAACTATGAACCCATCAATATATCTAGTTTTATTCGTCTTCACTCTGAAAACTTGAGCCAATGAGTTATTCGGCCAAACTAATTGCTCCACCTTACACTACATCATGCAAGAGTCCATCTCTAAGCCTATCAATTTATATGGTCTAAGCCTATCAATTTATATGGTAAGACCCACCTCTATTTCAAAAGCTTGAATCAATGATTTATTGTGATGACCGAAATAAATTGAAGTCTTGAATTGCTTCTAATCAACAGGTCACGGCCATAATTGCTCAAGCATACCTTTTCCCTGGTCGAAATACACTTTATAAAGCAATTACCAATAACATTTGACAGGTAGATATAATTAGTAAACATATCAAGGGCCGCATGAAATAAATATTTGGTTTTATTACTTCGATTCACCAAAAAAGTAAATAAAATACATCAAAATTCATGAATTTCATATCTTATCCTATCTTGGCTAAAATCCAGACGACCAAACTTAGCCTTATTGATCTAGACTACATTTCATAATTCGATCAGCCACTCTAGGAGGGGGGGGGGGTTTTGTTGTGGCCTTTTCAATCACAACTTTGATGGAATTATATAGCTTATCATGATAATATTAGAATTTTATGAATAAGGCGTTTAATTGTTGACAACTAAACTACATCTCATGAACCATAATAAAAAAAAATTCCGATCGATAATGATTAATTAATAAAAATACCAAGGACCACGTGAATCATGATGTGGGACCTAAAGTAGAGAACAAAATGAACGCCAAACGTCTATAAAGAGCAACAACTCGTACCTTTTTTTTCCCTCAAGCCAGTGGTGCGACGAACTTGTAGAACTTCTGGTGTCTCAAATCATTGCGACAAAAATGGCTCAATTGCATGGAAAGCTAGAAGCTGAAGTCGAACTGCAATCCCCAGCTGACAAATTCTTCAAGGTCTGGAGGAGCGAAGCCCACCAATTGCCCACCGCCACCTCCAAAAACATTCAAGGAGTCAAAGTTCATGAGGGTGACTGGGATCAGCATGGAGCTATCAAGATTTGGAATTACACCGTTGGTAATTCGCTCAATTTTAGTCTCTCTAGCTACTAAATTACTCGGTGTTGTCACTGAAATTCAATTGATAACCCTATAGATATTGCCTAACTTAAAACTTCTCCTTCGTTTCGCCGGCACAATTGTATAGATGGAAAATCTGGGACGTTCAAAGAGAAGGTTGAGTTCGATGACGACGACATGTCGTTCACCCTCCACGGCATCGAGGGCGACATCTTTGATGAGTACAAGGTCTACAAGCCATTCTGCAAGCTTGTCCCAAAGGCAAAAGGCAGTCTGGCTAAGCTGAGCATCGAGTACGAGAAGCACAAGGAGAGCGACCCTAACCCCGACAAGTACATGGCCTTCTTCATTGACATGACCAAGGACATCGACGCTCACGTTTTAAGCGCATGAAAGAAAGAAGATCATGGCATTGCTGTGATTATATGTGAAGTCGTGCTGTACTATGCTTG
Source organism: Psidium friedrichsthalianum (assembly GCA_019149425.1). Lineage (NCBI taxonomy): Eukaryota > Viridiplantae > Streptophyta > Magnoliopsida > Myrtales > Myrtaceae > Psidium > Psidium friedrichsthalianum. Next base: position 14,127 of record JAGVVM010020335.1, read on the forward strand.
AGATTTCTAGTACTTCCATATATCTAGACCCAATAAATTAAGCTGGTTGATCCGGTGATGTGAAGTTGAGTTGGTTTATGGGAATATCATAATCGTGTATTATGTTGGTGTGTAATCGTGCTTGTAATAAGACTTGTGGTTTTTCCAAAATCATATGATTATGGGGAAGCTAGTATATACATGCTTTGATTTGATCCCTCCATAGATGAATGTTCACGATTTCCAATCAAATTGAGAGCCTAATACATCAGTCGCACTTCGAGCGTGTTTACTTAAACACTTTGATATATCAAGATGCAGAACTATAGTCGCAATAGACGATATTCTGATACAAATTAGATGAGATTGAATGAGTATTATATTTCTGTATTGTAGAGGATCCAATGCAGGCGATTTTCAGATATATCTTACGTGACTCTCTAGGAATTTTAGATGGTTCCTCGTGTGATTTTTCACATATTGAGCTTTGGTCTAACTGGCCAAAAAGTAGCATCGTACAAAGAATCGATGTAGTTTGAATCATGAGTGTCTTCAATAATTGCTCTTAATTCATTTGAGCCATTGGTCCTACCTTAGTATCGTGACTATCGTCGTAGTTTCGCCGTGGACGATGAGATGCAGCTTATAAGCGATTGCTAGAGTTGCTCAGAATATTCTCAAGCATCGAAATTGAAAACCCTTGTACACTCGTCTATACAGTAAAGATCAGGCAAATCTTTTTCAACACAAGGAGTACTGTAGGAAATTGAAAATTCCCGCTCAACTTGTACACTAATCTGATCTGCGATGCACTTCTTTTGACAGTTTTTTGTAGCTGATGTGGAAAGTGTTAACAATATGTTCTTGGATCGATTAGACAAGCAGAAATTCCGACGGAAGTCAAAAGGAGCATGATGCGCATAGTACCAGAGGAATTTTTCTTTATTTATTTTTGTATTTTCTATTATTTTTTTGCTAATAGTGGCGGTTTTGTAATTTTGGGCTTTATGTTGGAGACCTATTAGGGTTAGGTTTCACGCCTCATATAAAAGGCGTTTTTTCAAGTAGAGAAAAGACATAATATTTGATATTGAATTTGGAGAATTTTTCTTACGCTCTGCGTATTGTCGTTTCCTATTGCGTTCACACTGCGTCAGTTGGTATCAGAGCCTATGGCGACCGGCGGAAGAAACGGTGGTCTTCGTGACGATGTTCGGGAGACTGGAGCCCCAATCCGTGGGGATGATGCGCTGCAACGTTTGGAGCAGTGTTTAATGGAACGCCTAGAAGAACGGATTGATCACAGGCTTCGTCACATCGAAGATCGATTTGATGAAATAGCGGATCGATTCGAAACTCTCGGTGTTGATGTGAATCGAAATAGGCAGCATGGCAGAAGGCCAGGGGCAGATGTTGCTCACGGTGATCCTGTTGATCTCCACATACAATGTTCTGGGTTTCTAAACGTGCTTAATTGGTTTGTACTCAGTTCTAGTATCGGTTGACGGGATCTACCAAGATGGCTCATCTCCTCCCTTGCAAGAAGATGCCAGATATTTGTCGAAGCTCTTCTTCTCACAAATTGTGAGGTTGCACTGGGTTGCTAAATCCATCACCTCAGGTCGTGACGCTAGGATCCTCAGTCATTTCCAGCAAGGTTTGCAGTACTCATTCGATTTGCTTTGCATTATAGCAGCACGACACATAAGACTGAGGTTATGAACCGCACTTCGGGTAATCTGATTCGAATTATTTGCAGGGATAAGCCTAAACGATGGTGCTTCGTTTTGACTTAGCCGGAATTCGCATGTAATAACGCTAACTCATTTGGCTACTATGGTTCTCAGCTGTTCACGAAACGGCTACAGAACGGGTTGTTGAATTGGTTTCACTTCCTAAGTCGACTGACAAAAGTGTTGCTGCGCAGAATTTGTCCAGACAGTCCCATTCTGCAGGAGAGGAAGTTCAATCAGAGACTGGCTACAGCAAAACCCTAAATATCAACGAGCCGCGGGCCAACAATCATAACATATCTGCCATTCACGATGGTTGATGGTTTTCAGGTCACGGTTTTCTCTATTATAAATGTGTGTCTCATGCTTTTCCACGATGCTACGTGGCTGCAAGATTGTTCGCTTGGTGGGAAAAAATGACACAAATGATCCATAAACTTTGGCACAATATGTAATGTGGTCCTTGAACTTTATTCTAATATGAATGTCATTGCTGACTTTTAAAATATTCAATATGATCTCTAAAATTTTGGTATATGTTCAATTTGGTCTATGCATTATATGAGCATGTTTAATATTGTCCTTGAACTTGAATTAATGGATGACAACGTCAAATATTTTCATACAGTTCAGGTACCAAATTGAGCGTGCACCAAAATTTTATGGACCACATTGAATAAATTAAAATTTTAGGGACCCCATTGTACATTTGAATAAGGTTTACAGATCATATTGAATAAATTAAAAGTTTATAGATCACATTACATATTGAGCCAAAATTCAAGGACTGTTCGTGTTGTTATCCCTACTTGAAATTTTTTAATGTCCATCTAGATTCATGTTTATCCATTTATATTGAATCGGTACTCTGAGATGATGCGACAATGGTCACATACCTTCCCCGTCCTGTTTTTCCTTCGGCCACAACAAAATTTTACACAAGCATATATGTGCGCGATGTAGATAGTTGTTGATCGCACCTCGAAGGTTTCGACGTAATTGGCTATTTACAGTTTCGCATACGTACACAAAAAAAGTGTACATCCTTCCTTTTTGAGTATAGAACACAAGTATAATATAGGGATTATCTTACCACTCTAGCGTTTTCTTTTTTTTTTTTTTTTGGTTGGCCAACGAGTTGGACAATGTGCTAGATCCATAAATTTGGTAAGCTGTACAATTAGCTTAAAACTATACGTACGATTTTTTTAAAAACAATGAGCTATTAATTAAACCGGGATTTTTTTATTTTGGCAATGCGCATGCTCATTGAAAACACCACTTAGTCAGTAGGTGAAGATTGGGGAACTGAAAACATCGAAAACAATTCCAAAAGGACCACGTGAATCCTGCCTTGTGAGACCCTATGGACATATTGATTATGCAAATCCATGGCTTTCTTCTTCTACACAAGGGAAGTGCAACCACCATGATTTTTTTTTTCCTCACATAATGCCTATTCATTTCGAATTCTCAGTATAGCGACGTATCTGATTAGACACATCTTCGCTCCAACTTAAGCAAATTACTCGTTGGGCCAAATTAATTGCTCCACCTTACACCGCATTTCTGAAGTGGAATTTCTTTCGCCCAACATCGCTCGAGCAAATCCACTCCACATCTAAGCCTCTTGCATTAGGCTAGCTTCCCCTTAATTTAAGTATTCTAAACCAAAATTCTCAGCTCAAATCTCCACCTTTTCCTTGCCAAGTGGCTAATTTTCTGCTTTGGGTAGACTATTAAGTTGAGGTTGGCGCATCAATCAGCTTAGAAGATGATTTCCGCTCGCAGCTTTGACAGAATTTTAGAGCTTATATGAGAATGCTAGAAATGTATGAATAGGCATTTAATTGCTGATGGCCAAGAAAGGGTAAAAGTTTCAGAAAATTCTTAAATATATTGCATTCGTGCCAATTTAGTCATAATTTTTTTTTATCTAGAGCTAATTCAGTCCTTCCGGTTAATTTTGTCTAGATATTGCTGATGTGGATGCCTAACGTCTTATGTAGCTTGGATGATAATGACGTAGATATTTTTAATAATATTTTAATAATTTACTATTTATTTTTTCCTTTCCTTTTTTTTTTGTCTTTTCTTCAAGGCTTCTCTAATGGTTGGCAAGGCTGGCCTTGCCTAGGCGACAGTTGGCCTTGGCCCGAGGAGGGCCACTAGAGAACCTAAAAAAAAAGAGACAAATGAGAAAGGAAAAAATAAATAAAAAACAAAAAACAAAAAATTATTAAATATATTAAAAATGTTTACATTAGCATTGGCCATGCCACGTAAATTTTGTCCATGACAGCAATGGATTAAATTGGCATGAGAAAAACTATAAGTCTTATATTGGTTCTATTATTTAATAGTCCATAATTTCTCAGGCATATCTTTTTATTTGGCTACGATACATCTTATTGTCAGCAGTAAAATTTGAAAGGTAGATCTACTTAATAAAAGTACCACGTGAATCACGATGTGGGACCTTAAGTAGGCAAAAAAAATGAACGCCAAGCTCCTACATAAGAAACAAGCCATGCCCCTTTTTTCCTCAACTCAGGTCAGTGTTGTGACAAACTGAGAGAATTTTGGTGTCTCCATACAGTCACCACTCAGGGAAAAAAGGGGGCAAATGGCGAATTTGCAGGGAAAACTAGAGGCTGAAGTCGAGTTGAAATCACCAGCCGACAAATTCTTCAAGTTTTGGAGGAGCGAAACCCACAAAATGCCCACTGTCACCTCCAAACACATTCAAGGAATCAAAGTTCATGAAGGTGACTGGGATCAGCATGGAGCTATCAAGATTTGGAATTACACCGTTGGTAATTGATTCAATTTGGTCACTCTAACCATCAATTTTATTCCATGATGCCTGAATTAAAACTGATGTTCCTATACATATTGCCTAACTCAAAGCCTTTTTGTTTCGCCGGCACAATGGTATAGACGGGAAATCTGGGACTTTCAAAGAGAAGGTCGAGTTCGACGACAACGACATGTCGGTCACCCTCCACGGCATGGAGGGCCATGTCTACAATGAGTACAAGGTCTATAGGCCAACGTGCAAGGTTGTCCCAAAGGAGCAAGGCAGCGTGGCTAAGCTAAGCATCGAGTATGAGAAGTACAAGGCGAGCGACCCTAACCCTGACAAGTATATGGCCGTGTTCATAGACATGACCACAGACATCGATGCTCACGTTTCAAGCGCATGAAGGAAAAGATCATGGCATGACCATGATCGCATGTGAGGTTGTGCTATAGAATGCTTGAGATTGCTGGTACTTTGATCCAATAAACCAAGCTGGTTGAGCAGATGATGTGAAGCTGAGCTGGGTATTTGGGAATATGAGAAATCGTGTATTGTGTCCATGTACAATTGTGCTTGAATAAGACACTTGTGGTTTTGGCCAAATGACATGGTTATAGTGAAGTTAATCCATGCTTTGATTTGATCCCTCCATAGATGCGTGTTCGAGATTCCTAATCAAATTAAGAGCTTAACAAATGGCGTGACTTCGAGCGTGTTCGCTTAAACACTTAATTGGACAATATGGTATACAGAACAATCGTATTTTGATTAAGGGTGCGTTTGTTTCATTTTAAATTTCATGATAAAAGAAAAATACTTTTCATGATAATCATTTTGGAAAAATTGTTTAGAAAGTCCTAAATTTGTTGTACAGTGATCAATTTAATCCTGAACATTTCAATTGTGTCAATTTAGTTCTAAACCTTTTGACAACTTGCCAATTTAATCTTAAATTTTTAATTATGCTAATTTTGTCCTAAATCTTTTGACAACTTGGAAAAATATTTTTCAATTTAGTCTTAAAACTTCTATCGATTTGGCACGTTATTTATTCCGGCCAATTTTGCTGAAAGTTGTTGACTTAGGCTACATGTGATAATGTTTATATTCCTAGAACAACTTTTGGAATAGAAACACTTTTTTTATTTCTATTCCCGGAAAGGATTTTGGGAACATAAATGTGTTTGATAATTGCAAAAAAAAGTTTTATTTCCAGAGCAAAAAGAGAACAGAAATGCATTTTGTAGCTGCATAAAATTTTTGTTTCCAAAACAAAAAAGGAATAGAAACACGTTTGGTAATAGCAAAAAAATTATGTTCCTAATTTTTTATTTAATTATATTCCTTTTATTTTTCAATATGGACGAGATCAACTATAAAAAAACTAAAAGACAAGACGAACTGAAATTGAACAATAAGAACATCAAATAAGTTTTCCATAGATAGGAAAAATTACAATTATGAGTCATACATAAATATTTTCAGGTAGTTAAAAATATGATTACATAATTGAAAAATAAAAAGTCATGGAATTCCAGGCATATTGTATTCCCTTGTCATTTATTTGAAATACTTTTCCTAAACATGTTCATCTTACGTGCTTGCACATTCGATACATCATTAGCAACCTCTTCTTCTGTAGACCCATATGCATAGTCAGGATCACCATAATCAAAAAGTTTTTATCCATCCTATCTTGGTAAAGAATAAAATTGTGAAGAGCACAGAATGCAATCACAATGAGGGCTTGCTTCTAAATTAGAAAGGAAAGCATGTGTTACAATATAAAGAATCATTTCTTCAATGCCCCAAATGCTCGATCAATTACATTCTAAAGTGAAGAGTGCCTATGGTTGAACATTTCTCTTGCTGTTGTAGCTCGTCTCCTCTACCTCTATAATTATTCAAATGATACCGTTCACATTTAAAGGGGGTTGGAAATCCCGAAAGTGCTCATAACCAGAATCTACCATGCAGTGTTTGCCTACAATAATTACAATATAGATTTGTTATGATATGCAACCGCAATATGATCATAAGCAACTACTGCTGATAGATAAAGAAAATACCTAGTGGTGGTTAAGGAAAATTCTGCTCAGGATCCTCGAGGGAAGCCGAGAGCACCTAACAATTGTTGGGTGATCCTTCCCATCCAGCATACACGAAGATAAATTTCATGTCAAAGGAACAATCATATAACACATTTTGGGTGGTGGTCCCTTTCATATTTCTTTATGGTAACTGCTTCGACACAGACATGATAGCACTAATGTGCGTGCCATCAATAGCATCTACGCAACCCTGTGATTTTATAAAAGTATAGTGTTACACAAGATTATCAATTACAAGTATTTGATAATGTAAACTTAATATGGAAAACATACCTTAAAGTAGCACGAGTGGTTAGGATCCAGCATAATCTCCTCCAAGACAACATCAAGGAAAGTGCTTTGATGATTTCATTTGAAAGTTTGATCAGTGCTTTCAACACTTCAGTAAAATACTTGCTAACTATTTGTGGGGAATGTTGAAATCTCTCGCATAAATTTCTCATAGAGCTCTTCTAACCAATCATCAATAAAAAGATATTGACTTGTTCATCTTCGTTAATATACAACTATCTTTTAACCAATCCTTTTCTCTCATTAAATCACATAGATTTAGAAAAACACGCCTTTCCAACCTAAAGGCCTTGTATATTCTATCCGAGTGTCCATGAATAATTTCATTTACCCATTCGGCTCCCAATTGTTTATCATCCCTACATGGTTCTTTCACGTGCAAGGACTTATCTAGTATCTAAGTGTAGATCATGAACGTATTATCCTACTATGAAACTCATTCAAGCATGTTCCAACTAGAGCTAACTGTCCTGTAGACACAATACTTAATTCATCTTCCATTATACCTATACCATCATACAAATACAATGACATTAACATAGGTCCTTGGAAGAAGAACACAAATTTCATGTAATCCATCATACTCATAACAAATGCAAACAAAAGAATCTCAACATGAATATCCTTAAAATCAAACAACAACCGATGAGATAAGTCACAAAATAAAATGACACCGAACACCACATAACCCATAATACATTTCCAAACATCTACTAAAGATTTTGGAAAAGTGCATTCCTTCTTTCGGAGGTACTTGTGATGAAAGCTTTCCTCCATTCAATACTAGCACATGCTTTGTCCACTCCTTTGGTGTAAAGACTAACATCCAACTTAGGTATGGCAAATAGAATATTAACAATCAGCTATGAGATAGGGTACACAAGTGGTTGTTAGGTGCTCGAGGAGGACTTGATTATATCTTCAATGACTTTGCAAGGTCATGGTTAAATTGTACTTGCTACTCTTTCTTCTTCTCTTGGCATTCGGGGTCCTATCAAAGTTGTGGTTATCATGAAATAAAGTATTAGGATTGCCAAGTGTGAAGCCTTCCTCATCAAGGTGGTGATCACAAAAACCCTCCAAAAAATCATTACCATCATCTTCATAATTATCATCATCATCTGATACTGTCAAATTTGGCCACTTCCTATTGCATGGTCCCTAGTAGCATATGTATCATCAAATACAATGTACAACTCGAGATAAAGAGAAAACCCATTCTTCTTGAACTTTGTCCACTAACTGTTATCCTGCAATTTTCACAATAAATAGCGCACATCAGTAACATAATCAATCTTGTTAAAACTTATATCTATAATGGTCTAAAAATGACAAAATAATACCTTTACATGAAGTTTCCATATGCTTGGATCATCGACGATCACTCTTTTATTGACATTATCCCACCAAATCCATATTGTGAAAGAAGCTTCTTGAAACTACCATACTATGTTCTTAGCTTGTTTACCTTATTTCTCAATTGTGCTTGGTATATTGGACTCTCATCTTCTTATTGAATGTGGTCCTTATGTTTTTCCACCATATTTTGTTGAAATACAAAGGTGCGATTTTCCTTTTTTACCTATTTTACCATCAAACTCACAAATAAATTGGTAGAAATCTCAGTCCATTTTGCCGTGGATGTCTCTTTTTGGGATGCCATCTAATCTTAACCAATTCATTTATCATATTAATAATGCAATCACAAGCTCAATTAATTACAAGCAATGAAATAATTCCAACAAAAAATAATATGTCAAACAATCATATCCTCTCAATTCAAACAATCAAAGCTGCCAAAAATAACTACAATACCAGTTTAAGATTCATGATATAAAAGTCCATGCCAGAGCCTATCCTCAAATGATAAAATATGTGCTTGCAAATGTTGAACTACTGTATGGCTTATGAAGCAACTTCCACTTTCCCAAATTCATACCCTATTAGCAAACGTATGCATGATACAAAGAAGAACAGAGAAATCACTCCCTATCAACTACAAATGTGCCAAACATGATTTACAATTGGGAAAGGATTCAATGAAATTCACAGAAGACGGTCCAATTTCGAATTATTCATCGAAAACCTTATGCGAGCTCAACATAAGAAAAGGCCATATCCTTAACAAAATTCCTCCACCTATAGTAACTTCTACACAAAATCGATCATGTTCAGCTTAAACTTAGCTCATAATTAGCTCCAATCAAGCATCGACCTCTGTCAGCGATGGAGACACTCGCGCAAGCCCACCCAGGCGAGCCTGAGGTCGACCCTCGCCATCAGTGGCCGAGGTCGAAGCTCATCCAACGATCGTGGGGTTTGACTCGCGTGAGCCCGCCCAAGTGACCCTCTCCAGATCTAGGGGGCTTGACCTAGCGTGATGATGGTGGGCTCGGCCTCGCGCGAGCCGGCCCAACTGTGTCAAGTGTCAGGCAGTTGCCTAGAAGAGGAAGAAGAAGAGGGGAATCGGCGGAAAACTCACCAGAGGAGCAGCGTTGTCGGTTAGTTGTGGAACATAGAAGAGCAAGCAACATCGGCTGGTCGAGGAACACAACAAGAGAGGAGGGAGGAGCTACTCATGTAAAAATAAAAGAGAAGAGAGTGTGTTAAAAAAAAAAGTATTTCCAATTGTTTCTAAAAAAAATATTCCAAATGTTTTTAGAAAGTGTTCTAAAAACACAAAAGCAATTTTTTTTTATTTCTTATTTTCGCTTCAAAAGTGTTTCTGCTTATCAAAAGTGTGCCCGAAACATTTAGGAATACTTTTTTTACCATTTACGTTTTTGGAGCGTTACCATATGCAGCCTAAGTGATCCAGTTAGCGCTGTATGTCTTGCGTATATGACTGTCACTAAGGTAGACAAATTTTGCAATTTCTTTAGAAGGACCAAATTAGTAAATTATTAAAAGGTTTAAGATTAAATTGAAAAATTATCAATATGTTTAGGACTAAATTGCAACTTTTCAAAAGGTTTTGGAGCAAATGGCCACCTTATAATAGGTCTTGGACTTTTTGATAATTTTCCCAAATCTTTTTCAAGGAAAATGGTTGGTTTGTTTAAAAAAGTGATTTCTTTCTTGTCAAAAAGAGAAGTCATTTTTCTTTAATTTAATTTTTTTTGTTTAGAAAAAATGTTTTCATATATCGATAGTTTTTCGTCATCCAAATATCGGAAAGTCAAAAAATAATTTGAGAAATAGTTTTCTATCAAACAAACGGTTCCTAAGAGGAATACAAATTGAAACGAAAATACCTGCTCAACTTGTACTCGCACCTAATCTCATCTACTATGGACTTGTTTTGATTAGTTTTCTCACCTAAGCACATTTCTGATGAGATTTTTTTTTTTTTAAGCAGTGGAAGTTGCAGTAGTCATCCTAATTGTCGCATATGAAATTATTGGTAGTGGGCTTCGTTCAAAGTGCTCTAGTACACTTTTTAATATTTTCCTAATGTCTGAAGCAAAGCCGAAATAATTATTTTGCCGACAAGATATATCGATTGCAATTAATATTATTCTGTCGTTTCATCGATGCTTGCCTAATGATAGTGTTAATGCAGCGTCAAGTGATCAATTTTTACGGAATTGTACGAAGGGAAGTCGGAGGTGTTGAAGGAGAACCCGGAGTTAGACGATGCGAGCACGTGGGTGAAGCCTTCACGGCCTGGACGGCGATGTCTTCAAACTGTACAAGGTGTGACGGGCGATCTGTAAGCTCATTCCAAAGAACACACAGCCGATCGAGTACGAGAAGCGGACTTCGTATTTCCAGTGCCGGATAAGCACTTGAAACACCGATTGGAAAATTTGAAGTTGAAAGCATTCGCAACTCACACAACTCAAGAATGAGAGGCAGGTGGTGGGCATTTTGTATGTCTCTTTATTTCACCTTAACCTGCCATTCGAAATGATTACAACACATGTCTTGTTACATGACTCTAAGCTTACTCTTAAATGACTCATATGTAATCAGCATTCCAAGGAAATAGATTCTTGGGAACTCACAAAACATTGAACATAGAAACACAAACAAACTCTTTAGAAGTCAACCTCATTATGACTCTACAATAAAGACTCTTAAGCTCTGTTGGTTTCACGAAAAATGTGATGTTTATTGAAAATGACAATATTTGCTAGTATTTGGCTGAAACTTAAAAATGAAGTGAAAAAAAAGATTTCGTCATTTGGCAAGGAATTTATTTTCCCCAAAAAATTACCGAAATTTTGAATTTGAATTATTTCTTTACGAAAAAATACTTTTATTTTATTTTTGTTTTATTTTCTTTTGGCGATTGGCCATAGCCATTCGCTTGAGGCTCCACTTCAGCAAATCTGGCGAGGCCAATGAGTTCAAGCTCGCCAACCTCGCCGCAAGCGAGTGGCTATCGCTTGTCGTCATGGCCATTGACCGTAGAGAAATAAAAAGAAAAGTAAAAAAATTTAAAATTGCAATTTTAATTAATAAAAAAATAAATATAAAGAAGTGAGGGAGCAAAGATTAGCGTAAATGTTTTCCTCTTCTCAAAAGAGGAAAACATTTCCCCACTTTGAAGTAGTTTTTTCTATGGTTGGAAAATATTTTTCTTGACTAGCTTATTTTTTGCGGACCAAATATAAAAAAATCCCAATTTTTTTCTAAAAGTTATTTTTTGCAAAACAAATAGACCCTTAATTTTTTTACCAATATGAAAGCTGAACAGTCATCGACAACCATGAATTAAAGTAAGCCATCGACAATCATGAATCGACATCAACAACTATTTAACTGAATCAACAACATTAATGAATTTGGTTTAATTGCTAACATTTATCATTGGTTAGGCAAATTTTTATGTTTAGGACATGATCATAGGTTAGAGTTACGGGATGCCGTGACTCGCTTAATCATCGAACGATTACTTTTGGGAGAGGAGACGGGCAGATGCTCTCATCAATTTGTGGCAGACAATGCATATCATCTTACTCATAGTTCGTCCATGACTAAAGCGCCTCATTATTAGCAACAGAGATCATCTTGTTTCCATAGCTCTCATCGACATATAAAAATGTAGTAAATGGATCCACGACAACGCTCCCTCAGTTTTTGTCTCTTTTTCACGGGGAAGGACCATGTAAAGCCTGATTCATCAGTGACCACACGGCCATGAATTTGATTCCATGTATTTTTGCAATTGGCCAATCGATGCGTGGGTTTTTCCTCTTATCCTTACCAAAAGCTTCCTTTTTGTGAACTTGAGTTTATCCTCAAAATAAATAGAGGATAATGTACAGAAAAAGGTATACGACATTTGGTTCTAATACAAATTGTCCTAACTCGCCTTAGTGGCAATGCATTCTAATTCGTGATATTCTACGCTCATATATTCCGATCTAAGGTGGGATTCCTTGCAATCAAAGGGAAAACAGACGAATGCATCAGTCATATAAGTGATTTTGTTTAAAGTGCTTACCATGCCGCAGCCCTTATATGGAATAATTCTGCATCGTTTAAGACATATTAAATGTATTTCTATTTTGCGTACCATGTCATGATCTGAGAAAAAGTAAAATCGACTATATACAACTTTAGTCAGTTTAGTCGGTTTCCTCGACATATACAACTTAGTAAATGGATCCACGACCAAAGCACCTCAGGTCTTGTCTCTATTTTTCACGGGGAAGGACCATGTAGAATCTGATTCATCAGTGACCACACGGCCGTTAATTGACTCCGTGTACCACTGCAGCCGGCAATTGATCCTTATATTCCTCTTATCCTTACCAAAAGTTTCCTTTTTCGTGAACTGGACAGATAATTGCTCAGAAAAAAGGGATATGACAGGGATCCTAACGACCCACATTTTATTGCTAATACAAATTGCCATAACTCGCCTTTAGTGACAATGCATTTCTAATTCGTTTATTTTATAGTCATATATCCCAATCTATAGTGGGATTCCTTGCAATATAAGGGAAAACATGAGAATCAAGAAACAATCTACGGAGGACCATGAAAGAGCCCCTTTCCTTCTCGAATAACATGTCATGATCTGAGAAAAGTAAAACCGACTAAAGTGGCAAAGGTCCATATACATCCAATATATCGAGAAAAGTACAGCTTTTACCACTATTGTATGGCCGAAACAATTAATTCAATAAGTTTAGTGGATGAATCTTAGTATATTTAACATTAATGAAGGAATCTAACAAAGATATTAATATGTTACTGTGTATATAAAGCAACGTCCGCGGTATTCATATCACATAGCTGAAGCGCACATTCTATCACTATATCAGCTTGATCACTGAGGATCGACAGAAAAAAGAGAAAAGTAGAATGACTGTCAACGGGAAGCTGGAGATAGACGTGGAGATCAAGCTCCTGCTGACAAGTCCATGACGTCATCAGCCGCCGGCCCCACCACATCTCGAGCATGTCCCCTGGTAAGGTCCAGAGCGTCGAGCTGCACGACGGTGACTGGGGCAAGGCCGGATCCGTCATCCGTTGGAGCTACATCCTTGGTATGTATTCAAATGATACCAATGAAATGAGCTTTCATCTGATAACTTAACCTTTTGGGTCCAATTAACTCTGCAGATGGAGAGGCCAAGTTCGCGAAGGAGGTGATACAAGCCATAGATAACAAGAAGAACTCGATCACATTCAGAGTGATCGAAGGTGACCTGATGAAGCTGTACAAGAACGTTGTCCTCGTTGTCCAGGCCACGTCCAAGGAAGGAGGCGGGAGCATCGTCCACTTGAGGCTTGAGTATGAGAAGCAGAGCGAGGAGGTGACTGAGCCCTACTCGATGCTCCAGTTAGGCGTCAACCTCAGCAAGGACATCGATCTTCACCTCATGGAACAGGCTCAGGCTCAGGCCTAGCAGAAACTGAGGAACTGGTAGCTGTTTCTGGCGAGTTCAATGCTATATGTATGTTCGAACATGTTCTACAATGTCTCTCTGTACTGAAAGTAATAAGCCGAGAAAGGAATGGTCTTCAAATAGATCGTTTAAATATCTCTACTGTTTTCATGCGTTTGCGGGAGTTTCATTAGTTGCTCAAGTGATGATGTGCGTCGCAAAATAATTTGTTCAGAACATAAGCAATTATTCAACCACCCGTCATAGAACGGTGATTCTTGAACAAGACAGAGTAATTTCTGGTAATATGAACTCTGTCCGGCCAAAGGGTCTAAGAAACTCATCTCACTTTCTGAATAAGGGTTTGTATAAACTTTTCACGCCAAGATAAGTGACTGGGATGACGACGACGGGCCAACAAAAGCACATGAAGTTTGAAAAAGCGTTCCATGGAAATCATTTTGATTAAAACAAATGCACCCTAATGTGCATGTGCCACATTTCTGAAATGATTAGCGAAATTCAGGTGGTTCGGAGCCTGAATCGTTTGCCTCTCCTCCTCCTCCTCCTCCTCCTTAAGATGGTAGCGTAATCCATGGGAAGAGCTTCACGAACTTGGGTCGACCATTCACCACCCTGAGGAAACAACAGAATTTGGGCCAGTGCATGGCAAGCCACCCCGTGGATAGAATCATAAGAATTTGATGACTAGCTTGTAATTTTACACGCAACTTTCCCTGAAGAAATTCTCGGACGTATCAAAAAAATTATCTCAATTCCACCCTTTTGTCCTTTCATCGATGCTTGCCTAACCATAAGAGTGTTAATGCAGCGTGAACTGATTAGTTTTTGCGAAATTATCCAAAGGGAAGTCAGAGGTGTTGAAGGAGAACGTGGAGTTGGACGATGTCTTCAAAACTGCAGGAAGGTCTGTCGGGCGATCTGCAAGCTCACTCGGAATAAAGAACGGTGGACTCCGGTGTTCTGGCGGTGATGATAAGTGCATAGATGTGTTTACCAATGTCACCAAAGACATGGATGCTTATATGGATGCTGGAGCATGAAAAGAGAAGGGGAGAAAGAGGATGAAGCTAGGATCTATATACCTTTGTTTGGGCTTATATATGTGATCTGTGGCTGTTTTTTTTTTAAGGTATAGACAATAATATATATATATATATATATATATATATATATATATATATATATATATAAAGTCTAATAGTTATCAATGTTCAGGCAAATGTTTATGCTTCGGACATGATCATACACCAAAGTTACCGGGATACCGTGACTCGCTTAATTATCGGGAGTACTTAAGGTAAAAGAAGCCAGAGAGATGCTCTCACCAATTTGCAATGACAAAATACATAATTTTTTGAAAAATTATTCAAAAAGTCCTAAACTTATTACACTTTAGCCACTTTAATTCTAAACATTTTAATTATGCTAATTGAGTCCTAAATCTTTTGATAATTTATCAATTTAGTCATTCGATCAATTTTCAGTCAAAAACTGCTCATGTGGATGCTAGCCTCCTACAAAACACGATTGACATTGAATGAATTTTTTTTAATTTTATATTTTTCTCTTTGAAATTTTTATTAATATTTTTCCTTTTTCGTTGTGAAGGACCGGTTGGGGCTGCTGACCATTGGCCGAGGCCCCAACGATCCCTACTACGGCTACTGGCAAGACCATGATGGCCACTAGGCGAGGGTTAGCGAGACCTTGCCAGCTACCCATCAGCTACTGGCAAGGCTCGTGACCTCACTGGGCCACTAGGGAGGGCTACACCTCACTAGCAGTTGTGAGGGCTCATGGCCCTCCTCGATCTGGGTGAGGGCAGCGAGACCTTATCAGCGGTGGGTTAGGATTGTGGCCTCCTTACCTAGTTGTGAGCAAGGGTTGCTAGCCCTAGCCTTGTGGTTAGCGAGGGCTTCGTGGGCCCCACCTAGTAGCCGCAAGGGTCGCCGATGAACGATGGCCCTTAACAATTAAAAAACAGAAAAATGAAAAAAATATTTTAAAAAATTCACGTCAGCATCAATCGTGTGACATGGAATGATCATTATCCACGTTAGCGATTTTCGGCCAAAATTAGCTTGAAGGATTAAATTGACAAATTGATAAAAATGCTTAGGACTCGACTGATGCAATTAAAAAATTTAGGACTGAATAAAGTACAATAAATTTGGGACTTTTTAGACAATCTTCCATCATCTTCTTCATCATTTTTCCGTGATCAAATCACCTCATCACTAACACAAATCATCTTATTCTATAGCTCTCCCGGACAAATATAACTTTAGTAAATGGATCCACGACCAACGCACCCTCAGTTTTTGTCTCTATTTTTCACGGGAAAGGACCATGTAGAACCTGATTCATCAGTGACCACACGGCCATGAATTTGATTCCATGTATTATTGCAATTGGCCAATTTGATGCGTAGGTTATTCTTCTCATCCTTACACAAAAGCTTCCTTTTTGTGAACTTGAGTTTATCCTCAAAATAAATAGAGGATAATGTACAGAAAAAGTATACGACATTTGGTTCTAAAACAAATTGTCATAACTCGCGTTTAGTGGCAATGCATTTTCTAATTTGCGATATTTTACACTCATATATCGCGATCTAAGGTGGGATTCCTTGCGATCATGAGGGAATACAGATGAACGCATCATTCATATAAATGAATTTTGTTTCAAGTTCTTACCATGTCGCAACACTTTATATTGGAATAGGCATCATTTACAACATATTAGATAGATTTTCTTTCTTGTCTTTTCTTTTCTTTTCGAGTACCATGCCATGATCTGAGAAAAAGTAAAATCGACTACAGTGGCAAAGGTCCATATACATCCCAAGCCCTAAACATTTCTATAAATTGCCTTCAATGGTAGCTGCTCATTCTGAACAGTAGCTGCAACAGACACTTCTCAACACAGCTTCTTAACCTTTTCATTTTCCAAGAGCAGAAGGAGAGAACATGGCTCAATTGGTGAAGGTCGACGTTCAGATGGAGTTGAAGTCTCCAGCTGAGAAGGTCTATGAGATCTTCCGGAGAAAGTCCTACCTCTTACCAAAAATCGCCCCTGAAATGGTTAAGGACGTAAAGTTGCTCACCGGTGATTGGGAGTCTGTGGGCTCAGTAAGGCTGTGGACTTATGTTGCTGGTAGGTCTTGTATTCTTCTGTCTTGTGATTGAGTGTGCCATCGCTACTCGATTTATGTTGCTGGTAGGTCTCGTATTCTTCTATTTTCCATCAAATTTGTCTTTAAGTCGTCATCAGTCATGAGTTGAACAATTGAAGCTAACATGTAAGGTCAATGTCAAGCTCGACCTTTTAGCTAGTGGAAGATCTTGGATGCGTTCTTTCGATGTATAGACTCTGCTGATTTCCGATCTGAAAGTCTAAGTCTGGTGGCGAGAGGAGGCTCCCGTGTTAAGCTTGTGGTGAATTTTTTCATGCCTGAGCATGGAGTGAAGTCGGACTGAACTGGAGTCATGCATGATTTCAAGGATGAATAAGTAGTCATACGTCAACTGAACTGGAGTAACATGCCACAGGTGATTGCGAGAGCGGGAAGGAGACTGTGGAAGCTTTCGACGATGAGACAAAGTCCATCAC
This sequence comes from Psidium friedrichsthalianum, assembly GCA_019149425.1. Classification (NCBI taxonomy): domain Eukaryota; kingdom Viridiplantae; phylum Streptophyta; class Magnoliopsida; order Myrtales; family Myrtaceae; genus Psidium; species Psidium friedrichsthalianum. The sequence continues at coordinate 31,525 of JAGVVM010020335.1, forward strand.
ATTCAATAACCTGGACGGAGCAGCGATGATCTTTACAAGAGCCTGAGGTGGACTTCCAGTTCTCTCCGGAGGGTGGACACTGCGCGACGAAAGCAGTTCTGACTTACGAGAAGCGAAATGCCGATGCTCCCGATGCGGATAAGTACCTGGAGTTCACGCATGGCATACTCCTCAGCGTTGACGCCTACCTTCTCAAGGCGTGAAAGATGAGCTTAAAATGGTAAATCGATATATTTACAGCGGTGATGTGTTAGGTGGTGTGAAAATAATGATCCTTTAAAAGTATCAAAGGAAAGGGTGTTTAGTTGCTTATTAAGCGTGTCATGATTTGAGAGCTTTCCTCAATGCACTGTATTGTACTCCAAAGTATCTATAACGTAAGTAGTATTTTGTGCGTATAAATTCATCCAGTTGTGTTTACAGAACAATCTGCATGTGGTATAACCATTTCATAATTCTTTTGTGGCCCGAAATTTGCTTTTTACCAGCCCAATAATAAGTAAAATTTCGGGCTTTCTTTCGGAGTTGCAATTTCTTTGACCACGGGGAAGTCATGTCTGAATAACATGTGGTCGGAACGCTCAGCAACTTAGAAATCTATTATAGAGTACACATGCATTGATCCTTAGTATGACCTTAAAAAGACTACATCTGAATTATTGGATGTAAAATATGAGAGTATTTTTTGGGGGACATGGAAGAAAAGAATTCATCTTCATTGGGGAAACAGAGTGTGTGGGCTCTGACACGTAATGATAAGATATGCATCCAAGTTGGGCATCGGATTTTCGGACCATCGCTAGATAACATGTGGTGGAGACACTCAGCACCTAGGAAAGCTACTACAGAGTAGTCATGCATGTAATGGAATCCACCGAAGGGACACGAAGTTACGATGACACTCTAATACATAAAGTTCAACGCCCAAAATTCATGAGCAACAATTTTTCCTCTAGAAACTTTAGGGACTTTCTTCTCTGCCCATCTCGACCGGATCCTCCTACGGTGGCTGTTCCTCCCCTTCGCCGCGGCGTGGACTGCGCTTCTGATGGAGAGTTTAGGTGGGTCATTCTCGCCGGAGGTCGCCTTTGTGTCAGCAAGATTGTTGTGAATTCGATGTTCTCGGGGTGTGCGGTGGCCCCAACCAGGAGGGCATGGTGAGGGTGCCGATGGAACTGCTAGGGGGAGGTCACGTGCTTGCTGGCTGAAAATTTAGAAATCGATATCGATCCCTAACCAAAAAAAAAAAATAGAAAAAAAAAGAAATCAACCCTTCATTAACATATTAGTTGCATCTTTCCTCCATTATAACACTCATACTTTGCATTTGACCGGCGGAGGATGGGCTTAAAGCAAGGAGACCTTGAGCTTAATTATCCGGTGTAAGTCCACCAAGGTTGGATCGAGCAGGTTCACCCTTGGCCAACACACATACGCGGATTTCTTCATCAATCACTCCTGACGAGTCGAACGATGGTCAATTGGTCAAAGAGCAAAAAAGGCAAAATTGGGATTATTGGGACTGAGTGGAAAATCAGGAGGAGCGTGCCTGGTCAGAGGCAAGATCGGTGGAGAAACAAGCAAGGAAAGAGGAACTGTCGGCGAAGTACAAGTTTTCTTCGTGTCCGAACGAAAGAAAAGTATTCAAAAAAAAAAAAAAATCTTACATCTATTATATTGGTGCTAATTCAGTCCTAAATTTTTTAATTAAACTAATTTAGTTCTAAATTTTTTTTTGCATTAGTACCAATTGAATTCATCCAGCCAATTTTATTCGAAAATAGCTAACATGAAATTTTTTTAGTAATATTTTCTATTTTTTTCCTTCTATTCTTTTTTTTTAAGTGGCAAGGGCATCGCAGCCCCTCACCCAAACCCAACAATGCCCTCTCCAAATCTGAGTCAGGTGAGGTGCTGCAAGCCTTGTCGGCCCTAGGCTAGGGCATCATGTCCCTCACCAGGCCTGGGAGAGGCTATGATGCCTAGATCGCACAGCCTTGCCTAGATTGAGCAAGGGCTTGGGCCCTTGCCGGCCCTCAAGCATAAGAAAAAAAGAAGAAGAACATAAACGAAAGGAAAAATGAAAAGAAAAATAAAAAAAATTCTACAAATTTTTGAAACACTAGTAGAATATTATTATAAAATATTCACGCCTGCACCAGCCTTATCACGTCGGAAAGTCGACATCCATATTAGCATTTTCCGGCCAAAATTGACTGGATAGACTCAATTGGTATTAATACAAAAAGGTTTAAAACTGAATTGATCTAATTAAAAGGTTTATTGCCGAATTTGTATCAATGCAATAGATTTAATTCTTATATATATACTTTTCCTTCAATTCGTTGTGGCCATAATGCCACCGGAGGCTGATGTCCCTATTGACGTTGGTGTCACATCTAGGAGACCGTCCACCGTCCCGTCGCAGATAAAATCTCTACTTGTGAGCACTCATCTGGCAAGGCTCCCCTATGGCCCTATCACAGTTGTCTTCGTGTCTTTGGTTTTACTTGTTTTGTACACCTTCTTCCCCGTCAACGCACGAAGTTAGTTTCCGAGTCTCCAATTAAAGACATGGACATTTTTCTCTCAATAAGTCCTTATAATTTGGATCATCCACCGAGACTTTCACTAGAATACCCTCATCGTTTTTCATGAAATTTGGATCTTTGTGCTGGCCTATTTTGGTCAGGTTGGGCTAGCTTGGGCACTAATATTATTATCCTGCCAGGGCCAAACCATAACGGGGTCACCTTCGACAGAAGCCGGGCCAGCACAATGTCTTTGATGCATACTTCTAGGGTTCTTTCTTTGGTAATAAGCAAGTTGGGACAACATATTTCTGGATCCAAAACTAGGCTTGGATCAACAACTGAGCGTGGAATTTATGCAAGGAGCCTGGCCCGAGCCCATCTTGCTCAGCTCATCGATCACCCTCTCGTTGGCAGCGCACCTCTAGCCAGTCTCAGTCAAAATACATCACGAGAATTTGCAGATTTTGTAGGTACTGTATGGTCAAAACATTTAATCCTTGCAGGTATTCATTTTGGGGCGATTCAACAGTTTTCAGTGCTCATTAATTCCTCCAGAATTTGACACGTCATGAAGTATGGAGTGGGATTAATTACTGTGAAATGCAGTGGCTGATGTTGGGTGGCTGAGGAGCAAACCCTTGAATTGAGGGGTGATGAAATTGCTTCAGTGACCACTAAAGTTATCAAAACGGGTGGATTGTGACGTAGCTAGCAACGACACCTAGAGGGGGGGTGAATAGGTGCTTCTGAAAAATTTTGAGTTATAAGCGCAGCATGCACAGAAACTGAGTATTGAAACTAAACAGATCAAGTATGCATGAATAAAGGAGTTCAGAAGGAGAAATGTGCACACAGATTTATAGTGGTTCGGCTATAGTAAGCCTACGTCCACTCTCCCACGATGACAGCCGATTGGCTGGATTTCACTATGATGATGGCAAGATTACAATGAACTTCTCTCACTTACTCACAAGAGTATTTCCACGAGAAGTTAAAATAAATTTCTCAACAGTTTTGCTCGTCTCTTTTTCAGTCCCATTTGAACGAATACCAACACTCTCCTTTTATACCCCTTTCACCTCGAACTAGCCGTTGTCAAGGTGCTCCACGGGATCACTCGTCAATCTTCAATCAACCTTGATTGAGCAAGATAAACTTAGAAGGATGCTAGGTACCCGTTGAAGAAAGATCCTGGTTCTTCAGATTCAGTCGCCCATACAACTAAATCCTCAGTTTCATTTGATGAGATGTTGAATCTTCTGAGGAAGGAAAGAAAGATAATATCCAATCAAGGATTTTTGTCCTAATGAAGATGGACAGTCATCCTGTAGATCGAATCCTTTCACTTCCCGTAATTTTCGAAATCAATCGGACTCTTGTCAAACGTGGGTCTTCTTAGTCCAGCTGCAGAATCTGAATCCGTTCAGAAACAGCCTTCAAACCATGTGAAGTTTCTCTGAATCTGATTCGGCTTTTCTCTGTGAATCTGAGCTCTTAAAGATCCTACTGTCGACGTCTCACATGAGTCTTCTTGAGGTCTTCTAAGGCAATGCTGTCCTCCATCTGAATCCATTTGAGGCAGTCAAACACTTCATCTGAATTACTCAGACGCAGACTCCTCCTTCTGATTCCTTTAGAGGCACAAGCATAGTTCCTCCTTCTGACCGTTCAGAAGCACTATGGTGACGACTCTTCCTTGAGTCTGAACGCAGTTGCGGGATGTTCAAAGTTCTTTTCACATCGTGATTTCTGCAGGGAAGATATACTTCCATTAACTAGACTTCTTAAAACGAGTTTTGTCAGAATCAAAATTCTTAGAGGGATAGTTTCCTCACAATCTCCCCCTTTTTGATGATGACAAAACTCCTTCGGTTTTTAATCAATGATAAGGTAAAGCACGAAAGATTCTCTGTAATGAAGCAATTATATTATAAGAATCTTTTAATAATAAAGGTGGATAACAAAACTTTGAGTATTGCAACAAGGTGACATAAGATTATTGCAACTTGAGCGATATTTATGCTTCTGAAAAAGATATCACCATATCATGCTGAGGTTGCACATAGTTTATATGTTTAGCCACCTGCAACCATATCTGCTGAGTTCACATGTTATTGTTTAGCCACCTCAAACAGTTCATTTTCTTTTCCCCCTTTTTGTCATCAACAAAAAATATATGATAACCAATAAATGTTGAATAAACGATGTTGGTATGCTGAAAATTAAGAGTCATAAACAAAATTAAGAAGAGTTGGCTTCGTCATCATCCTCTTGAGGATCTGCTTCTCTTGGATCTGACAATGGTAAAACTGTCCAGATCGTCTATCTTGGCACACAGCAAACACAAGTCTTCTTGACCAAATCTTCCAACGCAGCCAGTTTAGCCTCGACCTTTGCCTCGAATGCCTGCATCTGTTCTCTGTTCTCTTGTTCTCATGTCTGAATCGAGCTTCATCCCTAACTTCTGTTCGCAGATTCTGAACATCTTGCTGAATTTGAAGTAGAAGATTGTCAGTTTCTGGATGCATAATGGCAGGTTCTGAAGCATTGTCTGCATGTTCTGGTTGAGCTTCAGATGGCTGTGGCTGTTCTTCAGCTGTTGGTTCTGAAGGCTGTTCTTCAGCTATTGGTTCTGAAGGCTGTTCTTCAGCTATTTGTTCTGAGGCTGTTCGTCAGACCGAGATGATGACTTTGCCTTAATCCTATCTGGCTCTAAGTCCTTGAAGAGCCTTGAGAAGACACTCTTTACAGGAACCTCTTCCTGAATAGGAATTGATATGTCCTCTGCTTGTCGTGCATCGAGAATACTTAAAATTCTCGCAGCTTCCATCTGTCTTTCAAAGAGTGCTTCTTCATCTTCCTCAGGCACTTCTTCAATTTGTTTCCAGAACCTCCCCCCTGAGGGTTGTGCAGAGTACACTTCCGACGAGGCCTCCTGTTCAACCTCATCTGAACTTGTTTCTCAGTAACCAACGATTCCTCTGCTTCAAGTTCCTCTTCATCAACCCTTTCTTCAGGTTGTCCTTTCAGGAATCTTGGAGAGGTCCTCCACCTCCTTCTGAGTTTCTGTTCTTAACTCAGTAGACCCTGATTCCTTCTGAAGGGTCAACTTCTTTGTCTTCTTAGGTGATGCAGAGGGTGTTTCCTCATTATCAGATTCAGAACTGCTTGATAATGAGGTGCTCTGGATCGTCTTGTCCTTCCCCTTGTTGCCATAATCTTCCTTCTCTTGGCTGATCTCTCATCCTGCTCAATTTCCACTGGTACTACTCGTGACTTGTTGTACCACTTGTCATTTTTCAGCCTGAAGCCCATCTTCTGAAGCATTTCAGCTCCACCAGTTTTTACTGGAACCTTCTTCTCTGTAAAAGGTTTTAGGCAGAAATTGAAATTATTGTGGTATCTGAAGATGTCATGAATGAGAGCTGCATACGGCAGTTGACCTTTGTTCTTTTGCCACAGTTCTATACATATGCAGTATGACTACATGTGCAAGACTAAATTTGTATCCTGTCAACAGTGCCCACATCAACTTGGCCTCGAATCTTGAGGTATCAGTCTTCGATGATGCTTTGGGTCGAAGAGACTCGATCACAATCTTGTGCATCATGATGTGCTTTCAGAGGAAAATCATCATAGGCAATATGTGCCTTGGAATCTCTGAGAAAATTTTCTTTCCCACCCACCTGTCAGATAAGCAATGCCTCATTCAGGCTGGATATTAATAGGAGTAAACTCTCTGCGTTTGACCCCCATTATGTGAGCTAATTCATCATCCCTCAGATAGCAAAGTTTATCACCTATCTTGTAATACAAAGAGTTTGCATTAAAGAAGGACAGCGTGGAGTAGAAATAGGCAACTAAATCAGGATAAATAGAAGCCTTCCTTTCTACAAATAATCCAGTTTGCAACTTTTCAGATGCATCTTCAGTGGGATTCCTACAGACCCAAATAGTCAAGGTCGAAAACCCTGTGAGGCATATGCCTCTCTCTTTAAGAGTCTCAAATCTGTCCTTGTGATCCGAATTCAGAAAGTATTGATCGGTATAACCTGCGCTCCTGCCAAACGAGGTTTAAACTTCGCAAGTTATTATCAGATATTCATCTCATCCTTTGGGACTCTCTCTTTTGCCTTTCCCTTTCAGCCGTTTCCTTCGGCACATTCCTTTGAGAGACGTCCTTTTTCGAGACTATTTTTCAGGGACCACTTCCCCTTTTTCCCCTTTTCATCGGCCATAATTCATGGCTTCCTCACTCCCAGAAATGACAGTTCGCAATGGCTTATTGGACATTCTTAAATATTCTTCCTCACTAGAAAAACGGTAAACGTTCATAAACTTACTTATATGGTGTATGCATCACCTCTTTCCTTTCAGATTGTCATATAGTTGCTGTTGATACGATGAGCCTTTCGACCTGGCTCGTCGTAAATACTCTCTTGTCTTCATTGTGGAGATTGTTTGCAACTCATGGTTCGCTTCCCGATTTTCTAAGATCCTTCTGCCTGTTCAGATTTTTGACCTAGATATCCTCTCGTTTTTGAGGATGATTCGGAA
>JAGVVM010020336.1:0-38675 GCA_019149425.1 Psidium friedrichsthalianum
GGAGTTTTTTAATCAATTTTGCACTTTGCATTTGTAACAATTCAATCCATCTTGCTAATTTTGACCGGAAAACGCTGATGTAGACGCCGACTATCCTATGTGACAAGACCGGCGCCGACCTGAAAACTTTTTAATATTATTTTAATAATTTTAATTTTCTATTTTTTTTTATTGTTTGCTTTGCTTTTCTTCCCTTTTTTCCTTTAGCCGCAACCAGCCTAAGGTGAGGGCCATCGAGGACAATCTTGCCGTCAATGCCGGTTGCTCCATGTAGGAAGGCAGGCGTTACGTCAACGCTTTTCGTTCAAATTGACCGAACGGATCGAATTAGCAAACATACACAATGTCTAGGATCTATTAGCAAGAAAATAACTCATAAAGTTTTACGGTTAAATTTGCACAATTATAATAAATTTAGAACCTTTTTGATAATTTTTTCTTGAGGAATGAGCAACACTGGTTCACTGATGTTTTTTGTACTCTATGCTCTATCTCTATGGTGCCTATTTACTATTGAACAGTGAGTGTCGTGAAAAACTCAAATAGGTTCGAGACTAGGCTATGGTCGAAGGATTTGGGACAAGCCCGGCATGTCGGGGTCCTAACCCGCAGGCCTCCTAGTAACAGGTCGATTTTATATAGGATGGGCCAACTTGAGAAAATCGATCGATTCAAAAGACCCGTCTTGACCCAAAAACAGTTTCGTTCAGATCATCTTTTGATCTGAATCATTAAAACCCCCATTAACACAACAAATAAATGCCCAAGTTTTCGACGGCCTAAATTGGCCTATTTTAATGAATTTTTGAGAAAGAAAAAACAATTAAAAAATATGAAAAATGTCTACATCAACGCCTGTTGTTATCCATGTCAGTTTTTTTTGGCCTAAATTGGTAGAATGAAACTTAATTTGTATCATTATGAAAAGATTTAAATTAAATTGATCCAATGGAAATATTTAGAACTGAATTGGTGCTAATACTATAAATTTAAGTCATTTTTTAGTACTTTTCCCCACGAGCCACCGATGGATGCCCTTCATTTAAATTAGTAATTTCCTAAGTAAAATGAGCTTGCTAGATTGAAAATATTCCTTCTCATTCTCGGTACGTTCACTTGCAAAGGGAATACTTTCTCCCAAACCTATGTGATCAGAAAATAAAACAAAAATGAATAATATCACGTATGCTAAGATCAATCCAATAAATCGCTATACGAAGTAATGAACAAATCATTTAATAATAGCACTTTTGAAAGAAATAAATCATATTTGATATGGCCTTTTTGCGTAAGGCATGAGTTTAAATACATGCCGATCAACATATTCAGTTAAACCATCTTCACTCAAAAGCTTAAACTAATAAATTATGGATCTACTTGAATATATTAACTGCTCCATACCATATCAATTTTTCGATGCGGATTTCTCTAATATAATCACATGTGCATCTTCACACTTGCGGTTATTATATTATTTTAATACAATTATTCCAATGCATCTAGACCGTTGGATCTCGTGTGGGCATTACATAGGGTCCACGTGCACCTAGCAAAATTTGGCGCTACCTGAATGGAACGTGCTTGCCAGCGTGGCAAAAGCGCGAGCCCCGTGGGCCTCCCACGTGGACCACCTTTCATTTGCGCCGCAAGACAATAACGAAGTCCAACCGCGTCACCTCCTCCTCCTTTCTCGGCTAGACGGCCGGCCACTTGTCCCGTCCGGTTCATATCCAGACCGGTTCCTCCTGTGAACGTCCTCCCATATAAATCCCGGCAAGTCAATTCCTCCGTCCCACGTTCGCTTCCTCGTCCTCGTTGTCTGAAAGATCCCAGAAACACAAGAAGGGATCGATTTTGCTCTGTCCGTCCGCCTGGTCCGGAAACGAAAAATGCCTCAGGTAAGCTTGAAGTTCTCCTCGTGGGCGCCAAGGGCCTCGAGGAACACGGATTTTCTCAGTAACGTTCTTGGCGCCTTTCGTCCTCTTCCTTTGTAATTGTTAGATGAATTGTCGGGGTATTCCTTTCTTTTGCGTGCTTTTGTTAAAGGGTCTGTCACGATCGTCGGGTTTCGGTGTCTCGCAAAATCTGAATCTCGATTCATCAGGATCGTGGGTTGGGATGGGTTTGGATCTTAGAGCAAACGATGTAAGGGTGTAGCGTTTTTCACCCACGATGGAATGGAAAGCCGGCCGCGAAGTTGATTCGGAGTGTTTCATGAGATCTTGGTGGAATATGGTGATTTGAGATGATTCTGATCGTTTTGGAGCTGAGAGGGGCTATTACCGTTCTGTTTCTTTCAGTAGATCCATGAAACATTTGTCTTGGCTATTATCTGCTTTGATCCAATGATCGGTGACTGATTGTCGTCATCATCATAATGTTATGCTATTAGGGCCACAGAAATCCCTTGATATACTTCTCATTTCCTCTATATCAACTAGGATTTATCCCAAGAGGCAGGTAGCGCGAGTAACATGCCACATCATATTTGGCTTGAATTGTGAAAATGCAATTACCTGCAAGATCTCCGTATACATACTGATAAAACTGCGTGAATCAAAACTTTGATGAAGTATGAGAAACTGAGGAGGTGTAGTACATTGATTTCACAGGCTAAGAAAATTAACTTTGTTTTCTATCTTTCTTCTTGAGTATTGATGACTGGTTATTGAATATTTGCAAAACCTGTTCAAGGGGTGCTTCGTTCAGTCAATGTGGTACCTTTCCAGGAAAATTATTGCAAATTCCGGTTATATCCTGCATAGACTTTGCTGTTCTAACAAAATGTGTTTCGGGTTTTTATTTCTTTTGATCCTTAACTGTGTAGGCAACATGGACCCCTATGTCATCATTACATGCCGCACTCAGGAGAAGAAAAGCAGTGTAGCATCAGGTTGCATCGTTTAGATTCATCATGTTGTTTGCTTGAGTTTGATTACTGATTGTAGAAAACAAAATGCCATAATATCTGAAAGCGTTGGCAACTCATATCTGCTCGAACTTTAGAACCTAATATGCAATGGCATCGGACATTTAAATGGGCGTTGTCCTGGTTGATGCCTGATAAATGTGCATCCTAAAACAGATATCTCATAAACTTCTCTGAAATGGATAATGCAGGGAAAGGGACCGAACCAGAGTGGAACGAGACTTTCCTATTCACAGTATCTCACGGAGTTTCAGAGCTCAAATTGAAACTAATGGACAGCGACAACTTTTCGTCAGATGATTGTGTAGGCGAAGCAACGTGAGTATTTTGAACCATCCAGAAAATATTTGTCGAGATTTCTTGATTATTTCCCCAAATCAGTCTGAGCAATGTTGATTTTCATCTGCTACAATTCTTTGCTTAAGCCGAATGTCTAGATGTTCTGCTAATAAATAACCAAAGAAATAAGTTAATGTCAATCGACTACAAAATGCAGTTATGTAGAACAGTTACTGATGTTTCCGCCAGTTTCTAGTAGTATTTCCAATTAACTTATGCAGGCATCACACACGTATGCCAATTGACTTGTATCATAATTCAATTGATCAGAATCGGGGGATGACTAATCATTGTAGAGACATAAAGAATGAAAGACTTTTAACACCAAAAGGAAAAGAAATAGAAAGTTTGAGATTATAACTCGAAGCCTCGACTCATTCAAAGTGGTACAACAATCTTTTTTTTATCTTCAAGATGCAAGAAGTGACTTCCACATTTGGCTTTTTGGGTCTTTGCAGGATTCCTTTGGAGGCGGTGTTCATGGAAGGTAATGTTCCCCCGATGTCATACAATGTGGTCAAGGATGAAGAATACTGCGGAGAGATTAGAATCGGTCTCACCTTTACTCCTGAGGTAATTTCTGCTTTCAACCTCTCAGTCCGCATTTAATTTGTGAGGAAAACACAAGAATGGTACATAAGAATGCTATAACAAACAACGAGTGCCTATCAAATCTTATGTGGACTTCGATGCTGATCGTTGTCCTGTCTTTGATCGTACTTGACGATTGTGATGTACTAACCTCTTGATTCAATTGGAAAGAAGATTGAATTTGATTAGCTGATTTTACATCTATTGACTCTTGGATCTTCATAACAGGAAAGCAATGAGCGAGAATTTCAGCCAGAGGAAAGCTATGGCGGATGGAAAGAGTCTTCATTCGACTGAGAAGAGTCCCAGTCTTGACTTGCTTTGAAATTCTGCCGTTTGATGCGTCCCAAATGGCAAAGAACAATGTAATTCCCGTCTCTACTCTCTTTCCATTTTGTGGATGTAATGGAGTTTGAGCGGATGCATTTTAAATTTCGATGCTACAGATTGGGATCTTTATTGTCTGATATCTGATGAAAGTGCCTTGAACTAGCGTGTTGCGGTTTTTCAGGAATCTTTTTTTCTGGTTTGCCCTGCATTTTATCACATGTGCTCCCGCACGCGTGTATTTTAGGGGTTCTGTGGCTTGTTTATATTGATGTGGTTCGAGGGAGAGAAAGAATGAGGGAGACAAGTGACTAAACAGGGATGGAAACCTGGATCTATTTCAAGAAGCTGGTAAAATAGGTAACCTTTAACAAAAATGCTTGTTCGGACATCGTGTTTTCGATGCGCTAATATTGCAAGAACAAGGGTATGTTGCATAATTTGTCTTGAAATACATGTCGACGGGGACAAACCATAGAAGCGTGAATTAATGAGTGGTAGTATAGAAAGACCACATGGCCATAAGACCTGTGATGCTTCTGGTTGTGTCGTGTGCAATCCGTGAACAAAAGGGAGATGTGGAAAATGAAATAGAATAGTTGATTTTTGGAGATAAAGAAGGGCATTAACTTAGCTACTACGAGTTTAATCAGGCAGCGGTCGCGAACATCGCGCCGATAATAGATTTCAACATGAACTTGACGTGGATCGGGCAAATCCAATTTGAGAAATTGTAGATAAGAGTGCAAATCTGGTTCATATCGTGAGGACCACGGTAACCCTCGCATTAATGAGAGAGAAAGACTGCGTGAAGTGAATGGCTCAAGGCTGCTTGTCTCCATCCGTGCTGGATTCAAAAAAAAAAAACAGATAATTTGGGGAAAACTACCCAAAAATTCCTAAAGCCATTGCGCTTTTTTCAATTTAATCATAAATCTTTTATTAATACCAATGGAACCCTCAATATTTTCACGTTTTTTCAATTGAGTCAATCCAATCAATTTTGGTGGACATCGTTGATATGGATGCTAGACATTTTATGTGACATATTGATGTGAACAAGTAAAGAAGATGTAGGATCGACCTCGTGAGTGGCAGAGGATGCGAGCTTTGCTAAGGCCGACGAGGTCAACTTCACCGTCACTCGCCTCCGGTCGGTCGCTAGGCCTTGGTAATCGACTAGAGGAAGAAGGGAAGAAAGAAAAACAAAAAAGGAAAAAGGTAATAAAGAAATTAAAGAAAATTAGAATATCATTACAAATTGTCCACCTCAGCATCGACTGTCTCACGTAAGACGATCGGTGTCCAAGTCGGCAATTTCTGGCAATATTAATTAGATGGACTCAATTGAAAAAATGTAAAAAGGTTTAGGGATCAATTGGTGCAATTAAAAAGTTTGAGACTAAATTGGCAAAAAAAAGTTTAAGTAAGTTTTTGCAAATTTTTCCCGATCATTTGTCATGGACTCGTTGAGAATGATTCTGGCCTATTAGATGTGGGAGGTGCCATCAATGGGATCATCGTGGAAAGGAACAAGAAAAGACTAATCAAAGCTACTCGACCAAAGGTCAGTCCGATTAACTGAGCAGAGCCGCCAATTACAGGGTCGATACTCTCATGTTTCGATGTCGTTGTCCCTTTGAACTTGGGTACTTTGTAAAATAAAGCAACAGGAGTAAGGAATCCCGTGATCGAATGGTCGAAACACTGCAAACACCTACGACGTAGGGGCTCTCATAAAAATGGATCTAAAATCTGCAACTGTACTGTGTGCCGATTCCTCTCTGTCTAATTGCTCTATTTATAGGAAGCGTGGACGACTGACCCGAATCGAACCGTGAAATGTGATTCGAGATAGCTCTTTCGGATCGTGTTTTCGGGTCGATCCTTATTTTTTTTTTTTTTTTCACACCTCTGCGGATCGTAACAGCCTGATATTTACCTTAGTGCTATTCTCTGGCACATTTAAGTTTATGCAAATCTCTTCGTTTTCTCATGCTATTGCAAGCTAGTGCTCTCTCTCTCTCTTCTAGAAGTAGAATGATGTAAAGGGTCAAAAATCTCGCCTGTTCTTACTAGAAAATCCATCAATGACTCTCCACGATGGTTAATCAACATCGGAAAAATTACCAAAAAAGTCTTAAATCTATTATTATTGTGCTAATTCAATTTTAAATTTTTTTTGTACCAATTCAATTTATTCAGCCAATTTTACCAGCTTACACTGACATGGATGCCGACCGATGCTGACGTGGATAATCTTTAATAATATTTTAATATATTTTTAAATTATTTTATTTTTTCTTTCTTCTTCCTCCAACGAGTTGCCGACCACTAGTGAGGGCGAGCCTTGCGTGAGGCTAGCGAGGTCGACCTCGCTGGCCCTAGCAACAAATGGCCGGAGGAAGAAGAAAAGAAAAATAAAAGAAAGAAATAAAAAATAATTCAAAAAATATTAAAGTATTATTAAAAATTATCCACGTCAGCGCCGATCGACCTTCACATTAGCGTCGGCCATTCAAAGTTAGTCGGATGGACTGAATTGGCACCAATGCAAAATGAATAGAATTGAATTGACGCAAAAAAAAGGTCAATGACTGAATTGACACGGTGACAATAGGTTGAGGACTTTTTTGGTAGTTCTCTCCCTATCCACAGTTCCTTAGTTCTATATAATATTCTTATATGAATTTCTGAAATCTAGTCAAACATAAAATGTGAAATATAATTGCTCGACCAAAGCATTCCTTGAAAACCCCTTTCACATTTTCCCCTTCTTTTCGTCATGGAACATATGAGCTGGCCAAGTCCTTCCAAATGGCGTCGTTTGACCACTCGAGAGATCAGATCAAGGAGAAAAGAAAGCACATTTGATTAGAAAATTATGCGTCAAAGTCCAAAAAGAGCCAAAAAAGATGCAATGTCCTCAGCAATCAATTAGTTGATTATAGAGGGTGACTATGGGGTTCTTTGCTTTGACTTCATTCAATAAATTGCTATAATTGTCGCCAAAACAGTGTTAGTCGGTGGCAAAACATAATTTAATGTTTGTTTCTTGGGCGTTTAGTGTAGCCTAATTATTTGCAAAATTTGTCCTGAAACTCCCCACTTCTCTTGGTTCTGACCCCATCTACTTTTGAAACCCTTTTGTACTTTCTTTGTGTTCGATGCGGAATTTTCCAATTTGTCCAAGACTTAGAGATGTGTACTTCCCAACTAACCTTTTTCCTCTTGGATTTGTTTTCTATCACCATGGATGTCGATTTTTTCCGATTATGCCTGTACTCCGCCGGAATTATGAGTGCCGACCGGTGACCGGAGGCGGGCATGGTAGTGTTTCCATTTCTTGAGTGATTGGAATCAAGAATGAACAATTTCCACCAACACAACTTCTTCAACCTTATGTGAGCAAAACCTCTTCAGTGATGATTCTATGCAGCCGGAATTAGTCGGTATGAGAAATCTCGATAATAGTTCGAAAAATATATCAAAATTTAGCTCAAAGTGCAGACTCGCGATCTCTCTCTGACTTCGATCAACATATCTTTATATAGAACAGTGTCTACTATATATATACCCTTCACGAAACTACAGGAAAGAACAGAAGATCACTATGAACTGCAAACTCAGCATCACAAAAGACCAGCTCTTGGCGTCGCAAGAATCAAGATGCTGGCCGATCAATTATGCAGAGGGTTCGGCCCGCCGGGCGTGACTCTCTGCGAAGCGCCGAAAATTGGGTCGTTGCTGCGGTCCCCGCTTAATCCAACAGTGGCTTTACCCGAGAGACGCAACCGCAATGGGTACTCCGGCCTCCTCGAGTGATACTTCAGAGGCTCCTCTCGGAGGGGATCACCCACGACCCCGTGGATGTGTCGGCAACTCGAGAGCCGAGAAACGAGCAAGAGGGTCATCAAGAAGAGGTATGGCAGCCTCGAGCTATGTGCCCTCATGGTTTTTTGTTTTCAGGCGATGGATCGATGAAAGAAGATGGAAAGAGAGCGTCGTTCGGTCAGTGATATAAGTGCAGTGTGTTTTAAAACGGGATCAGCCAAGGCAAAAATACCAGTTGGTGGTGTGGAAGCAGCCAAAAGGCCGCCATTGATTCCTTGCGAGATGACGGAAAACACCCCCACGTATAATGGCGTTGTGAGAAGTCAAAGGCCATTATCGTCCTTCCACCGCTGAACCATCAGTTTGTTTAAGCCGACACGCAGTTGCTCAAGAGATAATCGTCGTTGACTTCACGTTGCAAGATCAAGTTGGTCTGAAGAAATTAGTGGAGGTGAAAACTTGGGATTCGTCCCGGGGGGAGAGCACACGTGGCGCGAGACGGCGACGACATGTGGCACACGTGGTCTCTGCGCCGCTCATTTTGCTTCTTCGCACGTTCTTGCTACCGTGGAGTCCCGTAGGGTTTATAGTTTTTAATTGGCATAGGACGGCCATGGTATAAATGAGGTCCTGATTATTTAGTATTCAACGTGACGTCGCACGATGGGACCCTAAGCATGAAATTTCAAAGTTACCGATGGCCAAAAGCATAAAACAGATGTCTCATGCAATCGGGCCCCGCTAGGCTATGCTGGTGGCCCCGCTGGGCCCGCCGAACGTCAGGGTGCGGTGGAGCGGGGCCTTCTGACAGCCAATGTCCTTGACCCAGTAGTACTTTGTCGTGGTCGACGTACGATTGGGTGCTTCCCATGGGCCTTTGATGTTGGTCGTGTACTCACGGGAGGCATCCTACAGGATGTTGGGTACACTTGGCCGCCCCATTCGATGGAAGCGGCCAAGTCTTGCAAGCCACCGCAGGAGAATATTACTTTCGGCCAGAATCCAACCACCGTGTCGTCGTCACCAAGCTCTAGCCACCGCAATCCAGTGGTCGGATACTGCATCCATACATAAACATGCACGTGTAAAAGAATGCAGGGGGCAGACAGCGAGAACGGATCGCAAACCTTACCCGATAAATGAAGTACTTGCATGTGTACGCCGGTCCGAGGGTGCGGGAGATGTTCGGTAGAACCACGTCCATGGGGTTGTTCGAGCGCACGAGAACGAATCCCGGACGCTGCGCATTGAAGCAAGACAACCGAGCCGACCATGCACATATTAGAAGATTTACATCCTTCCGTACCGGGTCGAATCTGGTCCGAACCAGGACAAGCTGTAAACAGACCTGTCCTCTGCAGACTAATCGAGGTCTCTCCAGACCAACCGTGACTTCTGACTAGCCAATCAAGTTTTGAATCGTCCGGCCAATCACATGGTAGGCAAATGGCACTTCTATTAGCATTTTAGGAGTGAGTTATTTGCGCCAATCTAATTTGAAGAGACTCGTGAGATTCTCAATGTCCTAAACCAAATAAGAATAATTTTTCCTCATGAGAAAAAGTAAAACCAATATTTTCTTCCACGTAATTTCTAATATAGTGATAAGATGACTTTGTGCATCTGCACAGTCTACCATCTGATCCGATCAGAGATACGTCATTCGCTTCAAAACTGAATGATTCGTAAGGAATTACTTTTTTATAATGCCGCCTCGAGTTTCTATAAGCCAAATGGAAATCGGATCGGAAACATCAGTCGCCCTTTTAGGGCGTAAATTCGTGATTGTCTCGTCAGTTTGATCCATCCCTTTTAAGGAGGTCCTCTTCCCAAAACATAACGTGTCATACAGTAAGGAACAATTAGTGACTTACATGAAGGCCATGTGCCTCTTCAGTGTTCGGATCGGCATTCAGATCAGGAACTTTAGCCTGCGTTCTGGCCGCAAAAAGTTCTTCTTTGCTTGTTCTTCTGATCGGAACTATTCCAATTGGACAGTCCAAGGCTTGATAGATGCACTTTTGACTCCACTTGCTGACGACCTTTCGAGGTTCGTCCTTCTTTGGGACGGAAACCAGGCCTCGTCTATTAGGAAAACCCATTTAAATTAGAGATTTTTTTTTTTTCGGAAAGTTACACCAAAAGGTCCTGAACATTTTTTATGGAAATATATTCAGATCACAAACGTTGGGGAAAAAAGTGTAATCAATTTCTGAATGTTTTGAATCCGGTGCAATTAGATCATTCTAGCAAATAATTTTGCCGATGCGATGCGCCAGAAAGCCTATGTGGCACTTTTAAATGTCTTTGAGCACATGCGGCACAATTGTCAAAAGGGGCTTGATTGCAAGGATTCGAAAAAGTTTGAGGACTTGATTCCAAGTTTTTCGATAGCCGAGGACCCAATCGCATTCTGAACAG
This sequence comes from Psidium friedrichsthalianum, assembly GCA_019149425.1. Classification (NCBI taxonomy): domain Eukaryota; kingdom Viridiplantae; phylum Streptophyta; class Magnoliopsida; order Myrtales; family Myrtaceae; genus Psidium; species Psidium friedrichsthalianum. Next base: position 10,442 of record JAGVVM010020336.1, read on the forward strand.
AACGTGCGGGACCCTCGGCGAAGCACATTCATCAGAGCAACAGAGAATGCACACAGAAATGGAACGAGTGGTTCTTCAGCAGGGGATGATCGAACGCAGGCTACTTGTAGAAATCCACGCAATCTTATACGCCTCCATACTCGGTCTACGCACACAGAACAAAAGCTCTTTTGTCAAATCTTCGTTTCTTTACACACAAAAATTGCAAACAATCCACTCTAAACTGAAAGAAGGAAACTTTCTTTTACCCGAATTGTCTTGACGGCAGGCTTATTCAAACGACTTAGCTCCTCCTCCATGTCAAATCTTCCTCAGAAGATGAGCTCTTCACCTGTTGGCACAGGAGTGGAAACAGGAGGAGCAATACAACCTTTGACTCCATTCGAGCAATCCTGACATGGATGAGATGAGGCAAATTGGCCATTAAAAGCTTATTGCTTTTGGGGTGGGTCTAATGGAATATTCGTTTTAATTCCCGGCATTATTACACTTTGTAATTTTTAAGGTAAGTAACTCATCAATGAATAGGAAGGAGAGGGCACTGGAGAGGTCAAAGGTCAAAAGAAAAAGCCAAAAAAAAAAAAAGCATTTATGATAATTGTGGGTAGGCAAAAAAAGGGGAAACAATTTAATGATTCAAGGTTCTAACAGTTATAGCCTTGTTTAGCTGGGAAATATCCAAACAATGGATATTTCCCCTAATTTTTATGTAAGTGCGCCGACAAAGTTTATTGGGAGATAGTGAGATCCATTGACTAGCTAGTTTGGCTTGGTTAACTTGAGCGATGCTGCATGTATGGCTGGTATCGAAAGAAAAAATCACCTCCGTGACAGGCTCCATTGGACAACAATGTCGGTGCGGTTGACGTCGAAACACGACCATCGTGGAATGGACATGATTAAGTGCTGCTTGTGTGCGTGGAGTGAGAAGTATCGAGCGACGGCCATGATAGATTCATTTGGGTCGGTGCAGCTAATTGCCCTAAAGAAAGAGGCTCCGATACAAGTTGGGCTTGTGATGACTAAAAATATGTTATGTTCTATAAATGTCAAGTGAAGGGTAACACGAATCTATTATGACGACTATCTAAAGTTACGGAATATTTCGGTAAAATCAATAAGTATCAATCAAGAGAAATGATCATCCTAAATTTATATTTAACACCAACTATGATGTTTGGTGTTAAATAACTAAATTCGATTCGTTCAACGAGATTGATTGATCGAAAAGTGAAATGATTGCGATGTTATGTTTAAGAAAAACCGATATCTTGGATTCACTCCCTACTCTATGGAACCGCTTAGGGCAAAGTCGAAGTAATTCATTTCGAAAGCTTTTAATACTGACATGGATGCACGACATGCTTTTGATTGGACAAAAACGTTGACTCTTAATAAAAATAAATAAAAAAGATGTTATTTGGCAATTCGTTTACCTCGCTAAAAAAGAGTCTCAATCTTGAAAGGAAAAGGCCGTAAGTTCTTTAAATCTTCGGCCAGTACTCTTTTACCCTAAACTCTCTTTCGTGTTACGACTCGAATTTATGATGCTGTCGGTAAACGATTCTATATTAAATTTGCCTAACAAGCGTCTCAAGAGCAGTCATCAATACAATTCATGAAAAATTGATAGCGGTAGACTTCGTACCACACACTACATATGGAGAACAGATTTGATGCTTTCAATGACCAAATCACATCCATACCAAATTTGATATGCCTTTTCAAATGCACGTTCAGAAATTGATTTTTCAAAATATTGGCCCGAAGAACCCAACCACAATGGAGTCTTTCGCCAAGTTCTAGCCACCACAGTCCACTTTTTGAATCCTGCATATATTAACAATCCTTCACAAGGTCTTGTAGGAAATAACTGATCGAGAAAAGCGAAATGGGGTTCTGGTATATCAGAAGTTCGCCCTGTAAATGAAGTAATTGTATGTGTACACCGGTCTGCCCATTCGAGAATGTGCCTCGTAAACTGCGTCGACCGGGTGATCAGATCGCACGAGAACGAACCCCGAAAGTGGACATTGAAGCAAGATGATTGGACCATCTGCGTTAGAAATTAGGCATTCGAGGCAGAAGTGTGAAAACGATCAGGTCGTTCGATGAATATGTCGAAAGAGAAGAATCTTTGTGAATGTATGGAAACTCGCCTTTTGAAAGATGAACCCGCGGGTCTGATCGTCCGAGTACAAGGATGGATTCACCTGAGGGAGTTCATGAGCAGAAGATGAGATGAGATATGCAATGCCCAGATGGAAATTAATGTTGTCAATACCAGAAGAAATGTAAAGCAGGAAACTTGCAACATCTTCTCAGATCATCCGAGAAAATCTCAAAATTGAAACATAAGAGCAAAAGGCTATGCAGTTGCTTACCATCCATCCAACTTGAATGAAATCGGGGATATTTTCGATTTTCATTTGGCCTGCGTTGTACCATGCCCCATGGACTTTCGGTACTTTATGCTGCTCAACATCCCCCCTCCATTGTACTTCTTTAGGGATCCGAATTCGGTTCGAATGATAGCAAGCTGTAAGAGAAAGAGAGGGGAAAAAAAAAAAAACCAGATTTGTCATTACCAAACCTGGTACTTTGATTACTTACCTGAAGATTAGACTACTTACATGGAGGCCGTGTTCCTCAATGGTGTTCGGATTGGAACGTTGAGCGTGAACCTTGCCTGCATTTTGGCCGCGATGAGTTGTTCTTCACTTGTTCTTCTGATAGGGACAGTACCGGCAGGACAGTCGACGTGCTTGATAGTTGCATTTCTAATCCTACTCGCCGACCGCGTTTCTTGGTCCGTCCTTTTCTTAGGACGGAAACTAGGCCTCATCTATCAGACCAACCCGTCGGAAAAAGAAGAAAAAGCATAGGAAATGTTTTGGTAATAACAATAGGAAGCGTACCCCGAAATAGAAGGAATGGTTCTTCAACAAAGGATGATCAAACACGGATTGATTGTAAAAGTCCACGCAGTCATACACGTCCCCGTGCTCGGTCTACACACGTAGACAACTCTCAATCACAGAATGCAAGAATTCACTCTAAGTATGGACCAAAAAAGAGAGGAAAAATCATACCTGAATTGTCTGACAGCAGGTTTATTCAAAGCTTCAGCTCCTCCTCTATTTCTAGATCTTCCTCAGAGGAGCTCGGCAAAGGAGTGAAAACAGAAGAAGCAACACAATCTTCGACTTCATCTGGCAGAACTGACCTGGAAGATCTGAAATAAACAATTAAGAAGAAGCTTCAATTGTCAATTGAGCGTCCTTTACATCATCAACTCAAGAAGAGACGTGAGGAAGTTGGTACAATGCGAGATGTGCATTAATTTACCAACGTTAAATGACGAGAAGAAATCCGAAGGAAGCACCAGAAATGCATGAATGACACTCGTTGACGGCCTCAAAAGAGGGGAAAATAACGTCACTGAAGTCCAATTAATAAATAATCCACCTAGTCAAGCAAAAGTTCTCAATGAGCAAACCTAAAAAAGAACAAGGTTCTTTTCTTCTTTTACCAACTTAATTAGAAGACCAGAGGAAGTAGACACATGCGAGATATGCAATCGTTATCGTCAGACAGATTTGTCAAATGTGTGTGTTAGGTCGGATTGGTGTCGGGTTGAAAATGACCTGACCCAAATTAACTCATTTAACCTATTTTGACCAATCTCCTGCAAATCTAACCACACATATCCGACCCAATCCATATTACTTAAATATTTCCATATTTAACCAAATCTAGAAAAACTTGTTTCTCATAATTTTTTTTAAATTATGTTGCTAAAACACTTTCATATAATACAAATTTAGTGGACAAGATTCAAAAAAAAATTCTGATTTTATTTTTGATTATTTCTATTTTCTATTTTTTTTCTTTTTTTTCCTACAAAATCCAGCGAGGGTCGTGGACTTCATTAGTAAAAAAAGTAAAATAAAATTTAAAATATATATATATATATATATATATATATGTTCAAGAGCATGACGTCTCATGAATGAGTTGACTCAACCAATGACATTGATAAGATAAATCGGTTATAAGTGGGTGTAAAGTTAAACCCATTTACAACCAACACATAATTAGACTCAAACTCATTAACAACTTATTTAGTAAAACTTAACTAAATCATATTTAACCCATCTCACTGAATATAAGTTTTCAACTCATTGGGACACTTCTACCATCTTGGGATGACGAGGAGAGGTCCAAACGGAACGAGCACTAGACTCAATATCAAGTGAGCAAGAGATAATAGGAAGCAGATACAATGCTGAGACATGCAGCGTTTCCATCGTTGACTGACGAGGAGTGTTCCAATGGCAGCACTAGAAGTGCAATAACGAGAGTAGTTGTTGATGGGCTACACGGGGGAATCACAGAGCCACTAATGTCCAATTAACGAGAGGTCCATCGAGTCTAGCAAAGTTGAACGAGAGGTCAAACTGACTCATGTGGCTCTCTCTTGCTCCTAGGCCCCCCCTTGTGTTACTGTTACTGATGAAGAGTGATTCAGAGGTCGTCTTCCTATGATGTTGTCGCCGCTTGCGAGTGCTTGGAACTTGCTGAGGCTGAAAAAGTTCCGAGGGTACCCGGTTCGAGCTGATTCGGTTCGGTCCTTGGATTCCGAGGCGTTTGCCTTCTCTCCTGATTAGCCATGCACAACTGTATGGCCACAGGAAGCAGAACTTGAAGGTCTCTCCGCTGTGTAGCTTCTGTAACTCTGCTGGTTTTGAGGATAAAAAAGATCGGTGTTCTCCGGACGTCCTATTTCTTTGCGAGTCTAGGAAAAAGAAACCGAAAGAAGTGTTGTGAATGAGAGGAACACCATGGAGGAAGAAGAAGAAGAAGAATTCAAAAACCACCAACGAAACTCCACAGCTAGAGCCGCCGCTCGTAGGAACTCCAGATGTGGAGCGGTAAATGGACGAGCTCCAAATCTGGAGCCATGGCTTCAAGCAACACGGCTTGTTGACGGATCGCAACGAGCAGCTGGTCATGGACGAGCAGAGGAAGATGAGGCACTCCCCTATGGCAGACGGCCGTGCAATTCACGGATGAGCCGCCATTGTTAGTGGACGAGCCGCCGTCCATGCCGACCACCACCGTCCATAGAAACCTGGAAATCTCGTCTCTCTCCTTCCTCAGTTTCTCCTAGACTATCAGCATCTTACAAGAGAACTTACACATTATTTTTGTGTTTCCATTTATAAATGGATAGAAGGAAAACATGCTCCTCCCGCCCGCTTTTGACGTAGCTCTTTGGAATTAAGAAGCATTGATTGAAAATCCAAGGGTCAATTTGATCACTCTAATGCCAATTATTGAAAAGACCACCCCTTTCTTAAATTTGGGTCAAGCTTACCCCAAAAGAGATTATCATGGGCCTAAAAAGAAAAACCTTGTCTTTATAGAGGCCCGATGATAATTAAAACAAAATTCAAGGGCCAACTTGAAAATTCCCTGATTTATAATTAGCAAATGGCCTTGAACCCTGTCTGTGGTGTTCTTCTTCTTCGTCTTCCTCCCGCTAAAACCCTAACTGCCTCCCTCTCTCTCTCTCTCTAAACCTCAACGAGCGAAACTCGCAATCATGCTCTCATCTCTCCTCCGTGAGCACCGCGTCCGCTTCTCGAACCTTGTCGAATGCTCCAGAAGCCTCTCGAACGTCATCTTCTCCAGGTCTATGGGAGGAGGGCCACGCACGTTTCCAGGAGGCCTGAACAAGTGGCAGTGGAAGCGAATGCACGAGAAGAAGGCCAAAGAGAAGGAGAAGCGACTTCTCGAGCAAGAGAAGCAGCTTTATCAGGCTCGAATTCGGTCCGAAATGAGGGCGAAGCTCGCTGGCAAGCCGGACGCATCAGGCGATCGCGATTCGGCGCCGACTCACGGTCCGATGTCTCCAACAGACCATGTCAAAGCCCTAGCCGACCGGTTCATGAAGGAAGGGGCGGAGGACCTGTGGAATGAAGACGACGGTCCTCTGAAAGATCCTCCCCCACCAATGCGGCTGGCAAGTGCTCGATCAGGACCGGCCATGTCGCCAATTGATTTGAGGAAGCTGGTGGAGGGGCATGTTGGTGTCGTTGGTAATGTCAAGAATGTGGATTCGAGAAGTTTTGGTGGGACCAATCATGTGATGAGTAGGAAGTACTCTGTTGTGAGTAGCAGGAGGTTCCGGAGAAATGAGAGTTCCTCGAGCGAGAGTGATTCAGATGGTAATTCAAGGGATAATCGATTTAAATTGTCGCATGGTTTGAAGGCTAATCGGGCAGACTTAGGGGATCCAAGGAGTGTTGGCGGTTCCATGAAAGGTAGGAACTTTTCACGGCAAAGGAAAAGGGTGTATTTCAAGAATGACAGTGATACTTCTTCTAGTGATGACGAATCAGAGATTAACATGGCAGATGATGTGGGAAGGCCTGATGTTAGTAATTTGAGGTGGCCAAGATTGAGTGCAGGCGGAGATGGGTCGGTGGAAGAGGTGGAGGAAATGAATGAAGGTACAAAAAGGAGGACGAGGGGAAGTAGTGCTTCTCTCGGGAAGTATGATATCAAGATTAATAAGAGGGTGCCACTGAAGTTTGTTGAGGAAGAGACTAATTTTTCACAACATGTAGAGTTGATTAGGCATGAGCTTAGCAAGAACAAATTGGCAGAAAATCAGGGTGAAGACATGGAGGAAGTTTCCATTTTGACTCAGAAAAGGTCCATATGAATATCAAGTCAAAAATCAACTTCTTTAGTTCCTATATTTTTATTTGAGTGGTAGAGAACAGTGTAATTGAGTGCACAGAAGGTTATTACATGACAAATGAGTGGATTGGTTGATGAAGGGATTTTGTTTCCAAAAGACAGCTCATCCATTCCCTGAATTTCTTGCATTGAGAAAGTCCAAAGCTGTTGGATCTAATGATGGTTCCACTGTGGGTTTTATTGTGTGCCCTCTGGTAATTTTGCATTCCGTTGTCCAGGTTTGATGAATGTGACATATCACCATTGTCGATTAAGGCTCTTTCATCAGCTGGGTATGTTCGAATGACCAAAGTGCAGGAAGCTACGCTCTCACTTAACGGTAGTAGCTGCCTTATCTTGTATATTAATCACTATGTTGCCTTATTTTAGGGCTAAATCAACCCATTATAAAGCAAAAAGGCAAGTTGCTGGATTTTAGATCTCCTAATGACATATCACTTCGCAAAAAGCAGCTTACACAATTCATCATCCCATTTCCATGCACTAGCCATAGAGCAATTGTGATTTTTTTGTGGATGAATTCTGTTTGCCCTGTGAGTCAGCAAGATGCTAATTTTCGACAATTGGGAGTTTGTGAGTTGATAAGGCCAAAAAGATTTTTAAAGGTTCTGCATGATTTCGTGTTCACCAATCTATTGATATTTCTGTGTAAAAAAAAAAAATCTATTGATATTTCTGACTGTGGCACTATTTGGTGCCCTGTAATTAGATCTACAGCTTGCTTCACCATTTTTATTTTCTTGTTTTGGCCCAATCACCATTTTTAATTCCGGCTGGTTTAATTGTTGTGATTATGCAAATGAAAGAAAGTTTGAAAATGATAATGCTTTAATCCACAGAGATTTCTCATTTCCGAATACCATATTTGTACATTTTATAGATTGATACTTTCACCCTACAATACATTGTCTTCCCCAGTCGATGCAATGATCCTATGTTGGTAGAATGATGATTTTAGGGTCTGACCTGTGACAGGCAAGGATGCTGTGGTCAAAGCTAAAACTGGAACCGGGAAAAGTGTAGCTTTTTTGGTAGGATTGCTGCTCCTTTCTTATCATCGTTCATTTCATCAAGCTCCACAACGCTTTTGTTTATACTCAAACAGCTTCCTGCTATTGAAACAGCTTTAAAGTCATGTAATAAAAATCAGCGGGTGCCCCCAATATGTTCTTATTCTGTGCCCCACAAGAGAACTTGCCAGTCAGATAGCTGCAGAAGCTAGAGCTTTGATAAAGTACCATGATGGTATTGGTGTGCAAACACTTGTTGGAGGTACACGTTTCAAAGATGACCAGAAACATTTGGAATCTGAGTCATGCGAGGTTAGCCTTCATATGCATGTCCTGAATCTTTTTCTTGATAAAGTATCATTTTTTAGTGTATAGATAGATGGATACACGTATCTACACATAACTTGAACTTGATGCAAAGATATAATCTCTCCTCAACCTGCTGCAGATAATTGTTGCCACTCCTGGAAGGTTATTGGACCATGTGGAGAATAGATCGGGTATATCCATACGTTTGATGGGGTTGAAAATGCTCATAATTGATGAAGCTGACCACTTGCTAGACCTTGGATTCCGCAAAGACATGGAGAAAATTGTTGACTGTCTTCCTCGTCAAAGACAGTCTCTTCTATTTTCTGCAACCATGCCAAAAGAGGTAAAATTGATCTTTATTTCTTCTTAAGGTCCTGGGATTATAAAAACACTGCTTATCGTGACATTTCTGTGATTCATCATAACTGTTCAGGTTCGCCGGATATCTCAGCTTGTTTTAAAAAGAGAACATGCTTTCATTGACACTGTGGGCATCGGTTATGTGGAGACTCATGCCCAGGTATGTTGGGTTGTTCTGCTGAACGTTGATCATCATAAGTAGTCTAAGACATCTAAATTTCTCTCTGGGTCTTGTCTCAAGCTGTTAAGTTTGCTATGGTCACGATGAGCAGGCATATAGGTGTGTAGTAGTTTAAAGTGACAAAATATGGAACTATGAGTGAGCCAAGATTGCCCTTTATTTGTGATCATGTATTATATTCCAAATTTGGGAGGTGGTTACAACACAAGCATGTGTATTAATAATGGACTAATTTACTGCCATTTTTATTTCATTTCTCACTCTTTTACTATTTTCAACTAATTATGAGGAGCATGAGAATCATCTTGTATGTGTCATGTATCCATAGTTCCTCTTTATCTTTGATTAGCTCGACACATATTTTACATGGACTAATTTAGTGCCATTTTATTTTATTTCTCACTCTTTTACTATTTTCAATTAATTATTTGGAGCGTGAGAATCATATTGTATGTCTTTTGTAACCATAGTTCCTCTTTATCTTTGATTAGCTGGACACATATTTTACCTGCTTGCAGGTTAAGCAGTCTTATGTAATTGCTCCTCATGACATGCATTTTCAAGTTGTTTATCATTATCTCAAGGAGCATTTTTGGAGCACCTGATTACAAGGTATAATGGGAGTATTCTGATTATAATGATGTCATTTTGTACCCATTTAACAATATCAATGTGCTCAGGTCATTGTATTCTGTACAACGGGGATGGTAACGTCGCTCCTATATTCACTTCTTCGCGAAATGAAGATGAATGCTAGAGAGATGCATTCGAGGAAGCCTCAACTTTACAGAACTCGCATATGTGACGAGTTTCGGGAATCAAAGCGACTGATACTTGTCACATCTGATGTTTCATCCCGTGGAATGAATTACCTGATGTTACATTGGTCCTCCAGGTATGCTAGTAAGATTTGAGAGTCTAATTTACCTTTTTCTGGTAAAAATAATTAAATATTTTAATTGATTGATGGCTGGTGCTAGCATAGAACTTAATTTCTGATCAAATCCTAAGGAAAAATGATCATGGATTTGCTCGCACATTAAGTTTGTCGAGTTGTCATTCTTCCTTCTGGGAGTAATATTGAGTTCAATTCAGGTGGGTATACCTTCTGACAGAGAGCAGTATATACATCGTCTTGGGAGAACAGGACGTGAAGGGAAAGAAGGAGCAGGTATTTTGTTGCTTGCACCGTGGGAAGAATATTTCCTGGATGAAGTGAAAGATCTTCCCATTGATAGAATCCCTGTACCATCTGTGGATCCAGATGTCAAAATCAAGGTTTTCATCTGCCACATCTTCTTTTGCTGCTTGTATGCTTCTTGTATGTAATGTACTCATGGAACCTGATTGGAGTAGTTTTTACTTTTGCTGTCATGCTTTATAAGTTGATGTTTAAATATCCTAAATTACCCTGTGACGTTAGTTATTTTTTTCTCAAGTTTAAAATAAGTGATCAAAGTGACAATATGGGTTTGTTCCCTGGGTTTTTTCCTTTATGGGGGAACCATCCTTGCAGATAAAACTACTAGCAGTTTCTTCTTTTTCTCGGGCTAAGCAATATGATGGTTTCGCTCACAATCAAAAGATCATTCCGCTGATGCCTCTCTCTGGCTTTTGACACTCTTTTCGTTGATAACAAAGTTTGGCTCGCTTTCCTTTGATCATGCTTAAGCTCTCTGCTGCAGATGGAGTCCTCAATGCAAAAGTTGATACGAGTGTCAAAGAAGCAGCATACCATGCTTGGCTTGGCTACTATAACTCGATCAGGGAGATTGGCAGAGACAAACAACACTTGTGGAGCTAGCTAACCGATTCTGCGAGTCCATTGGTTTGAGAAATCCTCCTGCGCTGTTCCGAAAGACAGCACTGAAAATGGGTTTGAAGGATATTCCCGGCATCCGAATCCGCAAGTGATCCTTGTCTTGGTGACATCCAGATTCTTGGATAAAAATGAAATGGCTTCTTCATGTTGGTTCAGTGCTTATTCAATTAACTTTGTTACGAGGGAACAGTGATCGTCATTGATACAGAAGAAAGTGATCGACCAGGGTTAATCAATCAGGAGACGTTTCCGATCTCCTGCTTCTTTTCTGCTTGCATGGTCATCGTGTTCAAGCTCCTGGTCCCTTTATCATGCCAATATGCCATGGGTTTCCTGGGGTAGAGCTTCTGAGTGTGGAGCCACTAGATTTAAATGCTCTCTTGCAGTTGCGTTAGGTGTTTAACATTACATCAATCCACTTTTCGAATGGATACACGAGGCTTAATGTAATGAATGACTTAATCCTTAATGCGTTTATCAACCCTTTCTGTGTAAGCTTGGCACTTTGAATTTGGAATTACACATTGGTGCTACTCACTTCTTTGTGCAAATTTAACTTTTTGCGGAGTGAAAGATGGGTAAACCTTGTGAATAACATACCAAAGAGATCGACTCTTCAAATTGCGCCTTTAACATTTCGACCCAAAAAAAAAAAATTGCCCCTTTAACGTAAAATCTGTTCTCTTCAACTACTGATTTCTTCTGACCCAAAAAAAAACTACTGATTTCTCATTACACGCGAAAGGTCTTCACGGAGCCATCGCTTTCCCGAATCAGATGCCGAAATTCTCCTTATATTGCAATTGACCAATGAATCTCTCTCATTACACATGACTTCAAGAAGTAAGAGAAACCAAGATGAAGTTTAGTTACATTAAGGAATCTTCTTCCACAAGACAAACAGATGAATCCAGAAGCATTTGAAACCTTAAAATGTTTACAATTCGTACGTCGACTACTAAGCTCACAAAGCACATGTTTGCGTTTGCAAAACAAATCTCGATGAAGAAACAAACACAACATATTTTATCAAAGTGTGAAAAAAGACACAAGCTTGCTCTCAGATATGTCTTGTTTGAAGAGAACTCTCGACTTTTGGCAATAGTGAGTCCTTTTTCGGATTACAGGCCTGTTTTTCTCAAGTTTTAGAGTGGTTCCGGGCAGCATTTTGCCTTGCGCAGCATCCAATGAAATAAATCACTGACTGGAGAAGTGCAATTAGAAGAAGATCAGGAAAAAAAAACACCAACTAGAACATCTAAATAAGATGGAACAACCCTTTATCTTCTGATTCAGTTTGCCTTACCAAGACAACGAACAGGATAACGTTGAAAATTGCAACCACCCTCCACTCGGTCTTCATGTACTGAGCAACTCCAGCCCTAGAACAACAACAGTTAGACATATACTAACAGCAGGAGAAATAAGAGAAGCAAGCACTGAAGCGATGACATTTACTTGCACGAATCACAATTGTAGCACTTCACAGTTCGGGAGTTCTTATAGAGCTTGCAGTCCTTGTTGGAACTAACGGGGTGGTAGCTCAAGTCGTAGGATGACGCGTTCACAGCAGGGTAACCACATCTAAGATTAAAAAAAAATAGGTTCATGGGAATAAAGATTTGCATCAGTTACAAAGAACTTTTGCTAATGTAGAATTTCAATCAAACAATTCCAAAAAGAAACAGCATGGATCTCAATTTCCTGCTTTTGTTACGTATCTTTTCAAATTCTGTAAATATGATTACATAATTTTGAGGTGGATATCAAATCCCTATAGTAGGGGTCTATGGCAAGGAGGGGAATGAGCAAAAAAGGATCTTTTAAAGTTGAGAGACACCGAAGGCACATACTCAGATGGAGGTCGGCAACAACCAGCTTCAATTGGGGTTAATTTTGCTGATTTATATTGTGTGAGAGTCTGGAATCACAAAGCAGTTAGTCTCAAATAATGTCAATATGGTCATTTAGACCAATCAGAACCCCAAGTGAACAACTAGACCTTATATTTCTTCGATAAGTCATTGCAGTCCTCAGATTTAACAAGACAACTCTTCAAGTGCTCCCAGTTATGTGCATCCTCCAACTGAACAGAAAAGCCAATTGAGTCTCTTATAACAATCAGCAGAAACACAAAAAGAAATCAGAAGAATGCCATGCAACAAAATAAAGGCACATTTCTAATACAACACTTACTTGCTTTAGAAACCACGAACTGTAATCCTGAAGTTGATACTCTTTGTACCTGAGAAGACACAGTTATGAGAATAGGGTTGTTCAACTCTGATGCTGTCAGATAAAGTAAATAATACTTACTTTAAACCGGCTACGCTGTGCCCTGAACCATTGTTTGTCACGATGAAGCTAAAAATGCACAAAATATTTCAGCATCTGAGTCAATACAGGATTAGGATATGAAACTCATGAAGTTATTTATCAAGAATTTCAACTCATAATCTGAATCTGAAATATTACATGCGAAATAATTCTTTATCAAGCTTTGATAGAATTATAATTACCAAGCATTGATAAAATGTGAAGATCTTTTCAGATTAAAAATTTTATAAACTTGAAACAAGAGAACAACGGTAGCTTGTAAATTCAGTTAGAGTACCCCATTTCCAAATAATGGCTGAGCATCCTTCTGCCAACTTATAGTAAGTTTTTTTTCCCAAAAATCTAAAAGTCTGCCCCACCTCATGAAGCATAAAATACAGATCAATGAACGCTTTTGTAAGATGTACTTACGCTAGCACGGTGAAGACAAGGATTCCCACCAATATCAGGCATAACAAGATCAGGTACTGTATAGTGTGAAGTTAAGAACTTAAGATGATTGCAAAAGGGAAAAAATGCAAAAGAAAAAATAGCAGTTGTCTCTAGAGATGAAAATGCACACTGAATGTGATAGGATACAGCCCACAACAGTATCGAGTTGTTCTTTAATGCGCCAAGAAAGCCAATTATTGATCTGAAAGTCGAAACAAACGAGCTATCCATTACATATCTGTGATAAGAAGCAATGCAGAGGAATACTAAACCAAGAATTATACCAGATTAAATGAAGAACAGGAGCAAAGAAAACTCACATCATGAATATAAATGCCCCAAGACCCAGAACAGGAAGAGTGAGGGACTTTCGGCAATTGTCATCATGAGTACTCATCCACACGCCAAACCCTATAACAGCTACGGCCAAAAGCTGCACGAACAAGCAAACATAGAACTCACGCCTGAATCAAGATCACAGATTTCGTCCCTTCACCACTTCTGCACGGGACTTCAACATTTTGACGAAATTACTACGGAGCATTCAGACAATGAAGTTACCCAAAAGAACAAAGGTTGCTGGAATTGCGAATCTCTCACTGAAGCTTCAGTATACCAGACAACTAAGGCTGCGTTGTAAACGATTTGATTCCCAAAAAATGATAAAATGATTTTGATTCTGATTCTGTTCCTGGTGAGTTTTGGAGAACCAGAAACGCGTTTGATAACTGCACAAAATTTATATTTTGAAAAACTGTTTTTCTTTCTAATTTTTAGGCCTCAATTTATGAAAATGAGGTTAAACTAGCATAATCTAAGCTTTTTCTATTTTTGGAAATTTCTAAATTTTTTCTGATTTTTTAAAAAAAATTTCAATTTTTTTCAAAATTTTTTATTTTTATTTTTATTAGGTTGAGAGAAAAGTGATGAAAAAATTGAAAGGAAAAAGTGAAAGATGTGAGATTTCATTATGTTTTGTGATTGTCAAAACTGATTCTTTTTTCAGAACCAACTTTTTTTTGGTTCTGGATTTTACTCTAAAACTGATTCTGATTCTCTAAAACTGATTCTGGGAACAGAATCAGAATCAGAATTATTTGGATTACCAAACATGATTCTCATTCTTTACTGTTCCAGGGAACAGAATCAGAGAATGAGAATGGTGTACCATACGCAGCCTAAATCACAAGTACCCAATCCGAAATAACCGATGGCTAGAAAGCTTTACAAGCTAAAGAAGACATGACTTTGCAGAAAACTACAGAACGCGCGCGAGACAAAGAGACCGGCATTCTGAGTGAAACCATGACCTAGTCACAGAAACTGTGGAAAATTGGCAAAACATGGAACATAAGCCGGAAAAGTGAACAACAAACAAATGGGTACTCTGACATTGCAAGTAGATAACATAAAGGAGGTTACTTTAAGGATAATCCTGACGTTAAAGCCAGAAGAGAATAGAAATTATACCATAGTGATGAAGTTGATCCATCTGATGACAAACGTGCTCGTTCCGACTCCCATCTATAATCTCTCTCTCTCTCTCTGAACTCATACGACAGAGACACAGAAAGAGAGAGAAACGGTCTGCTGCGTCGGCTACATGTAACAGAAGAAGAATGTTCCTTGAGAGCTAAAATGCCCGCTTGCAGTGCAAGGGAAGAGAAGAAAGTTTTTGTTGGGGTAATTTGTGGGAAGGATGGAGGAGACAAGGGCATTTACGTCCAAAAGCCAACAATACTGGCACATGGTCGCAACATGTCTCCTTCCAACTTCCACAGAGATAACAGAGGGTAAAAGGAGCATTACTCATTCCACGGGACAATCCATGTTATGCTCTTTTTCTCTCCCCAACTGTTTCCATCATCAACACAACCTTTTCTCTGGTCCTCGCGTCAACAAAAAAGGTTGACTCTTGTAGTGTGACTCCGACACGAGAGCGATTATTTCGCGTCATCCTACGGAGAGCCAGTGGGAATCTCCCTTAAGATCCCATGAACAGTTTCGTCAAGAGGTCCGATTTAGATGAAGTAATACGGTTTCGTCACAGCTTGAGAAAATGAATGATTGTGAGGATTAAGCTTCATATAGGATGACAACATATCACGTGGGTTGTTTGATTATCAAGCCATGCTACTACGTTAGTTGTCACGTGAAATACTTTCTTGCATTTGGCGTAACATTCTTCATTCTTGAGGTAATTCGTTCAATTTTTCAGTCAAATCTGATTATGCGTTCCGCGATCCGACGAGACTGCTTAGACAGCCTGCAATCGCAAGGCTTGAGTTTAAATTTCTTATACAAACCAATAAGCCTTGGTCAATTTCTTTTGCTCCCGAGCTTCGAGCTTGGTTGGATAGGACCTTCCGCTTCCTATCGTTTGTAATAAAAGAGTTTGTTAACATATGCTTTAAGGACTGCTTTCAAAGCATTTGTTAAGCAAATGATTAAAGAAATTTAATTTTTTTCAACCAATTATTTTTTCTCACGTTATGTATAATCTCTACTATGATAATTCAATGTTTTTTACTTAAGTGAGTCGAATAAGAGTTTTGAGAGCAATCGTTAACGAGACTATTTTAATAAGGAGAATTTTGCATTTTTTTTTTCAGTAGAACTTCTAAACCTTTTTTTTTCCATGAAGCAGAAGTTGCCATTTACGTACATGATTTATTTTGGATTTATCTGTGGTTATTTCATCAGGAAAATTACAAAAAAAATCCTAAATTTATTGTAATTGTGTTGATTTAGTTCTAAACTTTTTTTTAACCAATTCTGTCTCAAACTTTTTGCATTTGTGCTAATTGAGTCCATCCAGCCAATTTTGACCTAAAATTACTGATGTGGACACTGGCTTTCTCATGTGGCATATCCGGCGTTGACGTGGATATTTTTAATAGTATTTTGTATTTTTTTTGTTTTCATTTTTCTTTTCTTTACTTTTTCTTTTTTTTTTTGTTTTGCCGGACTTGGGGCCGTCGAGGGCCACGACGGTGTCACTTGATCTAGCGAGCATGTGTCATGGATCAAATAAAAGTGCCACCTCATCAATCCGAAGGGAACTCATTGAAGTCGTTAGATCGTAAAGGGACTCAATCTCTATTGTCGAATTTGATTGACAATGATTGAAGATCTCAATCGTCGAATGAATCTAATATGCACCATGGGATTAATGTGAACAAAATCACCATCCTCTACCGTTAGATCAAGTAAATCTCCACCCTTAGATTGACTGGAAGAGGATTGACTTGCTTTACCTTTAGATCGTGTAGTAAATCAACAGTTGTAATAAAAGACCCTCTCATATAAATAGAAGAGTCATCTCTCTCATTTGTATCATCTTCTTCAATTAAGCAATATAAGTATTTTAGAGCTTCTCTCTCTAAACTTTCTCTCTAAGATCCAGGGGATTCTAACAAGCAATCCTCGAGAAAGGCCTTAGCTTGGGCTCTCCAACAATCTAAGGGTGCCTAAGATGCCGCACAGATAAACTTTCAAAAGTTGACCCATGACGCGTGTGGCTGGCGAGGATTGGCTAGTGATCCCTATCATCCCTAAGTCAAAGGAGGAAAATGAAAAATTAAAGAAAAGAAAAGAAAAGAATAAGGTATGAAAAATTTAAAATATTATTAAAATTTGTGCACATAAGCACCAACTATACCACATAGCCGGCCAGCGTCTACGTCAGCGATCTTCGATCGAAATTGATCCGACGAACTTAATTGGCAAAACGTGAAAAGATTTAGAACTATTTAAGTGAAAAAAGAAATGTTTAGGAATAAATTAGTAAAAACAAAAATTTAAAATTGAATTGACATAATTGCAGTCAATTTATGATTTTTCTAGTAATTTTCCCTATTTCGCCTCAGTCTCCAATACTCCATGAAGCGGTGTACCTCCTCGTGCGTTGGGAATGCATTGTTCACAATAACTCGACTAGTTACATAGCCAAATGCCAAAATGAGTTTTGGCAGAGATCAACAGGGGAAGAAAGGAAATCCAACAGAAGGCAAGGGAGAAGGCCAAGCGCATCAGTCTCGTAGCCAATCTCCGTGAGATCACCATATAAATCCATTTGGTCACATCAATAACACATGAACATTATAGTGCCTGTACACAAGAAATATCATGAAAACACCAAAGTTCATGGCAAAATGTAGACTCATTTAAACGATCCATTATTTTTGTAATTCTTTTGAAACATCAACTAGAATTCCATCTGGTCATGGGAATTCTCAGCTGGTGCAGCACCCCAGAAGCTTTCTAGGAGTGTAGCCAGTGGCGCGGAACTTCGCCGCAGTCTCTTCAATCTTGAGGAAACTCTCCCCTTTCTTGGCTTCGATCATCGCCCTCTTCTCCTCCGCTGCCTTGTGAATCTCGGCTATTTTGTTCTTCATCAGCTCTGCATGCTCCGCCTTCTTCTTCTCCAGGTTTTCCTAGAGGTCATCGTGCGAGAATGTTAACAAAAAAAACCCCATTTAAGAGGCTCCGTGTTCGGGGCAATTTCTCAGGTAGTTACCCTGTTCAAGTGTTTCACGTGCTGCAATTTAGTGTGTAATTAAGACAATGCAGAAGACTTGATTACCTCCATTTTCTTTAGCTCTGCCTCTACAGCTGCTCTTTTTGTGTTTTCCCATGCTCCAATTCCTGAGAGCTTCTTATATGTCCTGTTTCAAAATCCAATGCAAGTATAATTTGAGACACTGAGCCCAGAACAGAGTTCAGAACTCTGATTCTGATTTCATAAATTCTTTATAGGTTCTGAGGAATCGAGGGCTCTCACTTGTTCTCCACTTTGGTTTTCTCACTCTCCTCCCATGCTCTGATCAGGGCCAGTCTTTTCTCTGTTTCAACTCTTGCAAGAACAGCATCTGAGAACACAGACATAAGCAGAGATTGCATAAAAAGTATTCACTGTTCAAAGTGAAATCTAGGCCATCATATGAAATAGAAAAAAGATGTCAAATTTTGTTAAAATGAATTTTCCCAAAGTATACCTCTATCAATTGATCCCCCTGAATTTTTCTCCACAGGATCTGCTACCTCTGCAAACAACAAAATTCTAGACTAAAGACAAGATTTTTTCGCAGAAAATAAATATGGGTTTGACTAGATGTCTACCTATAAACAATTTTCCTGCTTTTTCTTTTTCAAATGCTGTACTGTGCTGTTATTATGAGTCAATCAGTCCAAAGTTGATCAAGAGCAACCTACCAGTTTCTAACCTAGTATGAGAGATACTTTACTCAATTTACAATCTTTCCATCATCTGCCCGTCCATTCAAACATTAATATGTTTTTCTTGACATCACCTGAACGCTGAAAACAATCAACAAAACTAGGACTACTGATCTTACAGCTGTCCATAATAATGAACCAAATTGGCAAGAGTTCATTCAGAACCACGATCTTTTGGAAAACTAAACAAGACACCGCAATCATCTCTTTAAAGTTTGCATAATATCCTCATGTGGGTTGCTGAGAGAGAGAGACAGAGAGAGAGATTTCAATTACTTCGAGGGACTGCAGGTGAATATTTCTCTGCAACAGCTGGCGAAACATTTTTCTCAGGAGCTTCTTTTTCTTCTGTCTTAGCACGAAAAGTCTTCTCTTCAGGAGGTGGTGGTGGTGGTGATGGTAGTGTTGGTGGTGGGGGTGGCGGTGGCGGTGGCGGTGGTGCTGGTGCCTGAGATTCAGCTTTCTTCTCTTCGTCTGCCATCAGTTACTCCTCCGATTCAGCCCCCAAAACTTATCAAAAGAACGAAAAAAGTTTGATAAAGCACTTTCAACCCAAAAAGTCAAGAGGGAGTAGAGAAAAGAGAGGACAGAGGTTGTTCTTGATAGTGCTGGAAACTCCTAGGTGGCTGTCAGTTGGGTTAAAACAGGACAAAAGACCAAGATTTATATAGCTGATCACTCACAAATACCACCTTGGCATGAACGTCACAAGAAAACAAAATTATTCGTCTGGTCTTTTTTCTGGTTGTCTTTTCCGTAATTTTCAAAACAAGGGACTTTATCACAAAAGATGTTTCATCCCCAGCATGCGGCACTTGTCCTTTGACAGTGGTTCAACATCGGAAAGTAGTCATAATAAATGGGTTGAAAAGTTGGAAAACACGCTTGGGTGCTTTTTAAAGAAATTGGTTAATGACATGGTATATGCCTATATGTTACTAAAAAATCAAATCTTTTTTTTTTCTATTTTTAGGATATTAATCAATCTCTTGCCAATAAAAGACGGATATGGTGATGAATGCCAGAAATGGTTAACTTAATTAGGTTTTTTTTTTATGTTGCCCCTTTATTTCCAGCTTTCCAATAACAAGAATCAACTTATTCATTTTGGGTGTTCCTTCCACAAAAAACTCTAGATTTAAAATTAATTAATGAAAAATATTTTCATTGTCAATATCAGCTTATACATAACTATTTTCAAAGATGATGAAAATATGTTTCGTTTGTTTATTTTGCGAGCGACATAACCAATTATTTTTTGAAAAATATTTTTTAAATCTTAAATTTTTCGTGAGTCATACATGCCATTGATTTCACCTCAAATGTCTCAATATTTCGTTTCCCTTAAGGTAAAAGTCAACACGCTCCTGTAAGCCAGGAGGAAAAAAAGAATTTGCTTGAACGCCATCCTTACTTGATATATTGCTTTCAGCATCGGTAAAAATCCCCGCGAAGCATGTGTTGTACCCGACTACGCAACGGTAGTCACTAGTCAAAGATAATGTACTTAATTAGTGGTGATCTTGTAGTAAAGCATTTCCAACAAGGAAGGTCAATTTAATTCACAAAAAAAAAAAAAGAGAGAGAGAATAGGTGTGGTCGGACACTTAGCATCGAGATTGTGGACTAGAGATTGACAAAGATAATGACGCTTGTCATGCTAAGGAAAGTAGGTCATCAGGCCCAGCATCGAGGGCGGCCCTATCTCTTCTTATTAGAGAGTAGAATAATCAAGCATAAGTTCTATCTGTTTAGACATTATGTCTAGAGTTTGAGCATCATCGAAGAGTGCCTTATTGCAATTATTTCGATGTTTTTTTTTGTCAATGTTAGTATAGTGCCGTAGGTCTAATCATCGGTCAAGGCGATACTTATGAGTTTACGTTGAAATTACTTTCAATTTATGAAGTATAACATATCTCTGCTTTACAGGGTTTATATGCTCATCGTATACACATGATCTCCCCTCACTTATTAATATAAACTTTTGGGATGGGTATTTTTATATAGTATGCTGTTCTAGTGTATTTCACACATGTAGGGTTCCGTTCGTCAAAGTTTCACTCATACTCTTTGTATGCATGTGGTCTTCCTCTATCTCTTACTTAAACTTTTATGTTGAACTTTCTAATATACTTTATATACTACTATGTGGTTCAAGATTCGGAGGAGATACAAGAATTTTCATTTGATATGTATTAGGATCGAATACTGATGCAACTCAAATTGTCGATTGAATCAAATCGCTTGGATGACAGAGTTTTATGATCCCAATACCATAATGGATTTGAGTAGGGGTAAACGGTTCCAAGTTTCAGGAACCATAAACCTAGAATTTATCCGTTCAATTTCTCATTTTTTAAAACTTAAAACCTACCATGTACATCTGAGATTTGAAACTTACCCCTATCATAGGTTGTAAGGTCAATTTTAGAGTCCTACTCGGATTCTACATATATTCTTATTGAATATTTTAATAAATTATCATCTCTAATGGTTATCACTTGCCGCTATAAATCCATTAACTATAACTCATATTAAACATACACATAATGAATCGTTAATAAAGTAAAAGTTCTAGTTAGGGATACCGCCAGTAACCAATAAAAAACTCAGACTAATAATTTCAAATTACACACTCACTATCGACGTCATGGAATATCACAAATCGCGTGAAGATATAGAACAAGAAAAACATAAAACTTATTCTAAGTTCCATCTTCTTTAACCTACCTGTTGATTAAGGTTCCTTAAAATTTGAAACCTGAAACCTCTCATGCATAGCCTGAAACGTGAAACAAGCTTGTGTCCATCGGTCTAATTTTTCCAGTTTATCATTTTACCCTGAACCCATGATTATCGCTAAGTTTGAGCAATCTCTTGGCAAAAGGACAAAGATCATTCTTAATGCTTCCACGGCTACAAATTTTATTCCTAATAGCCATGGTACAATTGTTTTAGGGTGAATTTTTGGAATCTATAGATTTTGATATGGTAAAGGAGATAAAGTTTAGTAGCACGCAACTTGTGTGAAAAGCCTTTCAACAACCCTAGGGTTTATCTATTGCATATGCTATCTATTATTGTCAAGAGATAATTCGATCATACACCAAACAAAACTCAACGAACCAATATCTAGCCACTCTACATTAGCTAGAACCAAACCCATAATCGTGTGTCGCAGTCAACGAGAGACTCTTTCTTTGACCAAAAACAAAAACGAGAGACTCTTTCATATTGAGTTCGTATCTATAACAGTTCATAAAACACTTTCTTACGCATATATGGCATCATTTTCCATGTTTCTTGATTTCTAGAAGTTCAGGGATCAAACATGCATGAAGATTGAGAAAAGAAACGAAATAGTTCTTCAGATTTAGGAAGTCACATAGTATATACAAGATGCATACATGATATAATTCAGCCAAGCGTACAAAAAAATTGTTTTAACTAGTAAAGCTGCCCTTGTTATGTGCAGTTAAAATTGAATCATGGTCCAACTCTGGCCTCTTTAATCCCACCTGCTCGGTCTCAGATTCAACTGGACTCTCCTTCGTTTGTTCTGTTGATCAGAAACACAAACCAAGTCCGCCAGAAAATCAAAACACATCGGTTGCTGTGGATTGCGGACACGACGTCGTCCCTCTCCAGCGTCCTCCTCTTACCTTCCACGGCCAATGTCCATGACTTCCGGGTCAGTTCCTCGATGAACAGCTCGATAGCCCTCGAGAACCAAACAGCGCCTCGCCTGAGATCATCTTCACGCTGTTGCTGGACCTCTTCATGATCTTCTTGATCCTGGCCAATGGCAATGAATGCTGCTGACTCCCTCCTACCGCCGACGCGATGATATTCTTGAGTAAATTCCAGCTTGCCTCGTTACTAATTTCCCTGGATATTTGATTCTTCGTCGCGTTTTGGTAATTAGAGTTTTGCCTCGGCTTGATACCCTTTTCGCCACGACCGCATTAGCGACGGAAAATATTTGTGGGGGAGAAAGTTGGAGATTGGCAATAACAAGTGGGAGTCCGCAATATAGAGAATTTTGTGGAGGATGACTTATGTGATGAGCAAATGAAGAGAGAGTGGTGGCCCGCGGAGGCGTCGGTTTAACTACGCCGGCCAAATTACAGCTCATGTTATATTTTTGACCAATGACAAAGAGGTACACCTTTGACTGCCAATGAATTGCATTTGAGTAATTTTTTAACATGAGAAAAGAGAGATTTTATTTTCGCGCATTTATTCAATTCGACCCAGAAAAAAGTACATCTCTGGCTCGGTAGCATCCAAAGCCACGTGATCGCCTCGTGGGTTGAGTATTGTCCGATGCAGATGGGCTGGAGTATTGTCCGATGCAGATGGGCTGGATCTGTGTCGAGATGGTCAAAGAGTTACAGGAAAAGTACCAAAACAATAAATAAATCAATTGCATTTGTGCTAATTCAGTCTTAAACTTTTCATTTTTATCAGCTTAATCCTAAACCTTTTGCATTTATACCAATTGAGTCTATCTGATCAATTTTGGCATAAAATAGCTAATGTGGATGCATGCCGTCCTATGTGGCGTAATCGACGCAAACGTGGACATTTTTAATAGTGATTTTTTAAAAATAAATTAACTATTTTTTTTATTTTTTGTCTTTCACTTTGGTCGGCAAGGCCTGCCTCGTATAGAGCCAGCGGGGCTATGATGGCCATGGGTGAGGCCGTGGACTAGGCGGCCCTTGCCCAAATTTGGCGAGGCTATAGACAAGATAGGCCTCGCCCAGATTTAGCAAGGATTGTCGGCCAAAAATAAAAGAAAGAAAAAAATAGTTAAAAAATTTTCTTAAAAAATCACTAAAGAAATATACTCTTCAGCTCTGTCACGCCACGTAAGACAGATGGCATCCACGCCAACGATTTCCAGTTAAAATTGATCGGATGGGCTTAATTGACATAAATACAAAATATTTAAGACTAAATTGACACAATTAAAAGGTTTATTATTAAATTGGCACAAATATAATAGGCTTATGACTTTTTTATACTTTTTTCATGAGTTATAGATGATCATACTTATAAAGCAAATGAAAATGAAGTTTGCCGACCCATCACTAGTAATTAGTTTGAGAGGAGTACCGAAGTTTGAGCCTCCGACTCGTGCTTTGAATCACTTATAAAACTTATCGTTTTTCTTGAAAACTATCATCAGAAAAATAAATTGACAGTCTAGGGAAAATTCAAAAAAGGAGCATCAAATGCCCTCGTTTTCTCTAATAAGAACCCGAAGTGGAGTTTATTTTAAAAGCTTAAAGCGGCTTAAAGCGGCTATGATTATTTCAAATAAGGATTTGACCTTGCCGGCCAGCCAAATTTTTAATCGATCAAGGGCATTTTTTTAAAATATAAATTTTATCTAATTTTTTGTTAAATTAAATTAAAAAAGTAAAAAAAAATCATAGGTAGGAGGTCCTGTGTTTTTTTTAATTTTTCTTTTTAAATCTCTTAAAAAAAGAAAAGGGAAAATAAAATAGTAAATTACCAAAATGCCCCTAACTAAAGTGGCTCAAATTTTTAATATTAATATAGTCACTTTAGACCCTTATTTGAAATAATATTTACTTCATGCCCTTTTTAACAAAATCAGGGTACTTCATACCCTTATTTAAGAAAATGATGGCGCTTTGGGCCTTTTTTGAAATTTTCCCAACAATCTACGCACATCATATCACTAAAGAAGAACCTTACAGCCCAAGCCGGCATGTGCTATGGTTTCCTTAAATTGGCGTGTGCTGAGCTAGGTGCGATGGCAACACTTGTACTTCATAAATTAATTCTTGCCATAAGTTGATTTTTTTTAGCTTTGCTCTAGAAATTGATGCTTTTTACTTTTGCTTTAGAAGTTGATTTCTGATAATAAAAAAAAAGGCGTTTAATAGCATGACAAAATTTATGATTCTAGAACAGAAATTTGTTTAGTAATGGTTCAAATTTTTACTTCTAGAATATTATTAACACAAAATCTTTTACGAAAAATTATTAATCATAATCTAAAATACATGTTATTTGCAAAAAGTGAAATGCAAATGCTATTAGATTTATATATAATTTTCATTTAATTATTTATGCAAATGGGGACCAAATTTATGGGAAATTTGTATTAATAAATACAATGACGAGCTCATATATCCACGCTAAAAGCACGAATAGTTTCGGTGCTTCATCACTTGTGGTTAGAGATGTCAAATGAATAGATCGGGTTGGGTTGAACATCGTCTAACCCAATTTTGACCATGTTTTGACCCATTTGCATGCAGTACAAATTTAACAACCCATACCTGACTCGATCCTTATTACTTAAATACTTCTATATTGAACTAAAACATAGAATATTTTTTCTTATAATTTATTAAAAAATGATATTGCTAAAACCTTTCATACAATTGAAATTATTTTAATTTTTTGTTATTATTTTGAAAAATATTTTTTACTTTTTAAAAATAAAAAAATTAACAATATTTTTTACCCCAGCGGCTAGAAACGGTAAGCCGGTGGTGGACGACAAATCAATGGCAAGTAGTGGCAATAAGCGATGGTCGACAGGGGAGGTGGCGATTGGTCACGACGGCGGTGGGTGGCAAGCAGTGGTGGCAACGATGTTCGACGGAATGAGAGAGATATTGATATCAAGAGATTTCTACTTCTAAAAGATATATATACACACACACACACACACACACACACACACACACACACACACACACACACACACACACACACATTACTCTGAAAGTGGATCGCAAATGACTTCTGAAGCAAAAAATTCCTTCAAAAGTGAAAAATGAAGTTGCGTAATCAAACGAATTTTTGCTTTAGAAATTACGTTACCAAATTGATTTCCGCTCGAAAAGTACTTTTGAAGTAGAACTTCTGCTTCAGAAGTATTATTATGCATGCCCTAATTAACATGCTCTTTGCACATTTCATTCTAATAAAGTTTGGTTGGACCCAAAAAAATTAAAATGGAATAAGCTTTTGGCATCATAACATTCAAAAGGCAACTTGTTTAGAAGAAATCTACAAGCTTTAATTAGCAAAATTGTGTGTTTTTCTTTTATTCATTATGCTTCGATTGTCACTTTTTTAATTTTTTTGCTTTTCAATCTCTATTTTGTGACCATGCATGCTTCTCCCTTGGCAATGAGCGCTAGGGGTGGCCACGGGCTGGTTTGGGCCCAGAACCGTACCGGTCAAAATCGAAACCGGCTCGTTGGTCGGTTCCCTAGTTCCCCCATGGCCATAACTATTTTGTGAAATCGGAACCGGAACCGAACCTCGAAACCCGGCGGAAGAATTACCATTAGCCATTGGAGCCAAATTTTTTTAAAAAATAAAAATTTATTATACAAAATTTATAAATACCCCATCTTCATCTTTCATTTTTTTCACACAAATTCTCTCAAATTCTCTCTAAGCTCCAAATTCTCTCAAACTCTCAATTACATTCTCGATTGTCTAATTTTTTTATTTATTATCTCTTTTAATAATTTCATATTGCAAATATTTTTTCATACCCTATATTTTTTTGCATTATGCCATATATTTTATATATCCAAAAAAAGTAAGTGGAAGTAGAGCTAGTGGAAATGTAAGAGCACAATGGGAAAATTCAATTATCATAATCCTCCTGATTATGTAGATTGGGAGTTGATGTAGATGATGAAATCAACATTTTTCCTAATATGGAGCAAGTCTCCACGCAAGAGAGTCTTCATTTTCTGACAAGTCCGACCGCCACTGGTGCCGAAGAAATGTCAACAACAAAGGATTGTGATTATTCATCCATCATATGGAAGCACTTCACGAAAGTTAAAAATTTGAAAAATGTCGAAATAGGTATAATTTAGTTTGTAAACATTATACTAAATCATACAAATTTGCAGGTGGACAAAGATGTGGAACATTTACTCGATATCTTAGGTCGAAACATCCAACTGAAATGGAAATTGACACCAACCAACAATAAATTTATGGGTATGTCAATCCTAACACTTTTCCTTTATTTCGTTTTAATAAAAAATTTATAGAGAAAAATTAGGTAAATTTATTTCCGTTAAACATTTATCATTTAGTTTTGATGGAAAATTTTGGTTTAATCAATTTATACAAAATGCATGTGCTCCACAAACAAAAAGTGTTCCTAGAAATTCACTTAAACACGAATTAAAAATCTTTATAAAAAATGAAAAAAATATTTACAAATTTTTTTTTATGAATTTTAATGGACGTGTGCATATAGGAGCGATATTTGGAGTAATCATTGGCAAACTAATTCTTATATGAGTATAACATGTCATTGAATAGATGATGATTGGAATATTCAAAAAAGAGTTATTACATTTAGAAATTTTGATGATAGGCATACGGCAAATAAATTTATATATTAATTAGGTAAATTTTAGAAGAATATTATTTACTTCATAAAATTTTTTCATTGATTTTGATAATACCGCACAAATACCGCTTCGCTTGTTGAACTTGAAAATATTGTAAACCCGTTTTTGGTGGAAATTTTTTTTCACATTAGATGTATTTGTCATATTTTAAATTTATGTGTACAATGGTTTAAAAAATCTTCAAGTTTCTCTCAACTCGATAAAAATAGCAATTCGATAGTTATGGAAACATCCTCAAATAATAAAAGAATGGGTAAAATTTTGTAAATTAAATGGAAAAAAACCAAAAATATTTTCAAAAATATTTCAAATCATTAGAATTCTACTTACGAGTTGCTTAATAAATCTTTTGCATATAAAAATTTATTATGTGCATTTATTTCAGATAATATATCTGAAATTAATTTATACCCTCAAGAATGGGATAGTTGCAAAAAAAATATTATAAAATTTTTTAATAATGCAACTTATAGCTTATCTAGTATTTATTATCTAACTATGCATTTATTTTTAATAGAATGTATTAATATTGTTAGAGTTTTTGAAAAAAATAAAAATGATGATAAGTTTGGTGATACTATTAACATAATGTGAGCAAAATGGCTACATTATTATAGAGAAATTCCTATTATTTATTTAGTTGCTTCTTTTTTTATCCACCTTGTAAATTAGATGATTTATGTGATTATTTGAATACGTATTATGAATATTTACATTTAGCTCATACGATGAATATTAGCACTATAGAAATAAATGTTAAAAACATAATAATAGAATTATATAATGGATTTTGTAAAACATATAATGTTGTAGATGATAGTGGATGTGGATCTCAATCTAGTAACTTACAATGTGAAGACCCAAATAAAATTAGTAGAGAGTACCAATTTTTTATTAAAAGATAAAAAAAAAAAAGAAAAAGGATGTAATAGGAAGTAATTCTGAAATAAAAAACCATCTAACCATTTCTTTTGAGTTTGATGAATTTGAAGACATAGAAATTTCGGTATATTAGATTGGTAGAAGAAGCATTTCACTCAATACTCAATTCTTGCTCTGATTGCAAAATTTTTTTAGCAACCCTTGTTCAACAATTGCAGTAGAATAAACATTTAGCACCGGAGGCAATATTTTAAATGAACGACGTTTAAAATTAACTCTCGAATCGAGGAGTTTCAAGCTTGTGTTGACGATTGGACAAAGGCTCAATATAGACAGCAAGAGATAGATTGCAATAATGAAGCCGAATTCTTTGATGGCGGAGACACCACCACCACCAATACAGGAACGGATAGCGACGATTGAGGATGGAGGTATAAAGTAAGAGACA
>JAGVVM010020338.1:0-39812 GCA_019149425.1 Psidium friedrichsthalianum
GGTAGCGATATTTGGAGTGATCATTGGCAAAGTAAT
The DNA here is from genome assembly GCA_019149425.1 of Psidium friedrichsthalianum. Lineage (NCBI taxonomy): Eukaryota > Viridiplantae > Streptophyta > Magnoliopsida > Myrtales > Myrtaceae > Psidium > Psidium friedrichsthalianum. The sequence goes on from JAGVVM010020338.1 coordinate 37, forward strand.
CTTATATGAGTATAACATCACATTGGATAGATGATGATTGGAATATTCAAAAAAGAGTTATTGCTTTTAGAATTTTTTATGATAGGCATACAACAAATAATATTTATAGATTAATTAGGAAAATTTTAAAAGAATATTATTTACTTCATAAAATTTTTTCAATTGGTTTTGATAATGCCGCAGCAAATACTGCTTCAATTGTTGAACTTGAAAACATTTGTAAACTCACTTTTGGTAGACAATCTTTTCACATTAGATACGTTTGTTATGTTTTAAATTTATGTGTACAAGATGGTTTAAAAACTCTTCAAATTTCTCTCAACCCGATAAAAATAATAATTTGATATTTATGAAAACATCCCCAAATAATGAAAGAATGGGAAAATTTTTGTAAATTAAATAGAAAAAAGCCAAAAATATTTTCAAAAAATGTTTCAAATCGTTGAAATTCTACTTATGAGTTGCTTCATGAATCTTTTACATATAAAGATTTATTATGTGCATTTATTTCAGATAATATATCTAAAATTAGTTTATACCCTCAAGAATGGGATAGCTGCAAAAAAAATTAGACATTTAAAAAAAATTTAATGATGTAACTTATTGTTTTTCTAGTGTTTATTATCCAACTATGCATTTATTTTTAATAGAATGTATATTGTTGGAATTTTTGAAGAAAATGAAAATGATGATAAATTAGGTGATACTATTAACATAACGCAAGCAAAATAGCTATATTATTATAGAGAAATTCCTATTAGTTATTTAGTTGCCTCTATTTTTTATCTATATTGTAAATTAGATGATTTATGTGATTATTTGAATATGCATTCTGAATGTTTACATTTAGCTCATATGAGAAATATTAGAACTATAGAAATAAATGTTAAAAACATAATAATATAATTATATAATGAATTTTGTAAAACATATAATATTATAGGTGATAGTGGATGTGGACCTCAATCTAGTAACTTACAATGTGAAGTCCCATATAAAATTAGTATATGGTACCAACTTTTGATTAAAAAACAAAAAAGGAAAAAGGATGTAATAGGAAGTAATTCTGAAATAGAAAACTATCTAATCATTTCTTTTGAGTTTGTTGAATCTGAAGATATCAGAAATTTCAGTATATTGGATTGGTGAAAGAGGCATTCCACCTAATACCCAATTTTTGTTCTAATTGTAAAACAAATTTTAGCAACCCTTTATTCAATAGTTGCGGGAAAACAAGCATTTAGCACTGGAGGCAATATTTTAGATGAACGACGTTCAAAATTAACTCTCGAATCAATGGAGTTTCAAGTTTGTGTTCACGATTAGATAAAAGCTCAATATAGACAACAAGAGATAGATCACAAAAATGAAGCCGAATTCTTTGATGACGGAGATACCACCACCACCACTAATACAAGAATGGGTAGCGACGATTGAGGATGAAACAAGTATAGGGTTATCAAAGGTAAGAGAACTGCATGGGTTTTGATTTTTCTATCCCTAGAAAGATATGTAAACACTTAATGATAAGTTATTAAGTTCAAGGTCTCTCCCCCTCTCTTTTTTCCCTACATTTATTTGATAATACATTATTTCATAATTCATTATTTTCTTTTAAGAGCCATGATGAAAGACTTGTAAGCCTCCAAGTAGAGACTTCATCTTAAAGAAATATTTTATTTGTTATCTTCACTAAGCAATCAATGTGAGACTCATTTCTTCAACTTGTAAGCCTCCAAATCTCATCTTTGATTTTTTAAAGAAATTTCATATTTTTCTCTCCCTCGCAACCAATTTGGGGCTCATGAATCAAGTTATTTTACTTTTGACTCTTTTCTTCACCACCGATGAATGACCAATTTTAGGATATTTTTATTTATTTATTTATTTATTTATTTATGAATTTGAATCAAATTAATTTGCTTGAAATAATCATAAAAATGATAATTTATAATGTATATATAAAAATATAAATTTATTATCCAATGTGTCTTCAATGTGTCAGAATTCTCCATTTTTTTTAAATAACATGTTGGTGTGTCGTGTCGTGTCGTGTCGTGTCGCGTCACTTTGCGTCGCGTATCCGTATTGGTGCTACTTAAGTCAACACTAACCATGGTCAACAGCTTGTTGACTACTTGGTCAGCACGTTGCTAACCAAGCATGGTCAGTAACTTGTCCACCCTCATTTACCTACATATAGGTGTGCAAGAGAGGAGGGAAACGGATGACGATGGTCGGTGAAGAAAAGAGAAGAGACAGAAAAAGGTTTTCGCCAAATTGGGTGTGGCACGGTGAGTGTGTAAGAGGGAGAGAGCAAAAAAATATTTATGTTGTTCTCGCTCTTGTGACCAAAAAATCGAAAGTGTGGACTGTTGCATCCACGAGATTGCTAGCACAATCGAATGTGGTAATCATCCGCAAGTTCCGTCTTTTCGTTTGTCGTGTGATTAGTGGTGTGTCTGAACTAGAGGTTTGATGCTTTTGGGACTTAATCGAAAAAACATCCGAACCAATTCGTTTAAAGTACGCTACAAGAGGTAATTCGCAAACTCTCTTTGATTAGTTTGATTTTCAATTGAAACGCACAAACAGTGCCTTTAGAGATTCATGTACGAGTTTAAATTTCATTTCCATTGCGTTTGTATGTTTTGATTTGCCCATACATATTCCATGTCAAAACCCAACACCTATTCTATCCAGGACGGGTTTCTTTTCAAAGGAAATTGCTTGTGTATGCCCACAAACTCATTTAGAGAATTGCTAATCATGAAGTACATGGTGGAGGATTAGTTGGCCATTTCGGCATAAAAAAAAATGTTAAGATTCTTCAAGAGCACTTCTACTAGCTAAAGATGAATGGCAATGTGCAAGCTATTATCTCGAGGTGTGTAATTTGTCAAAGAGCCAAGAGTCATTTTCATGAGAGTTCATATACTTCACTTCCCGTTCCATTGCAGCCTGAGAAGATGTGAGCATGTATTTTATTGTGGCTCTTTCGAGAACTCAGATAGGGAAGATGCCATCATGGTGGTTCTTGATCGGTTCTCCAAAATGGCTCATTACATGCCATGCCATAAAATAGATGATGCATCTCATGTTGTTAAGTTGTACTTTAAGGAGATCATTTGCCTCTATGGTGTACCGAAGACTATTGCATTGGATTGTGATCCTAAGTTCTTGAGCTACTTCTAGAAAATGGAGAATGCTCGGAACAAGACTTTTATTCAGCACAACTTGTTATCCTCGAACCGATGGCGAAAGCGGAGGTAACCAATCTAACTCTTACTATTCTCCTTCTTGGAATGGTGAGTAAAATCTCTAAAAGATTGGAATTTGAAATTGGCATATGTTGAATTTGCTTATAACCAATCACCAAGCTATACTACTAGTTATTCAACTTTTGAAGTTGTGTATGGAATTAATCCTCTCACATCAATCGATTTGATCCCAATTTCATCCAACTCTCAAATCAATTTGATGGCAAAGAACAAGCTCAAGTGATAAAGAAGATTCATGAGCAAACTTGTTCAAAGATTGAGAGGGCCAACGAGTCCTATAAGAAGAAAGCTAATCGGCACCGAAAGAAGTCTTATTTTGAACCAAGTGATATTGTATGGCTATCTAAGAAAGGAAAGATTTCTATCTTGCTAAAAGAACAAACAAGCTCATGCCAAGTGCCGATGGCACTTTCAAAGTTTTGGAGAAAATCGACGACAATGCGTATAAGATTGAACTTCCTGAAGAGTTTGGCGTTTTAGTATCATTCAACATAAGAGACTTTTCTCCTTATTTGGAGGATGAAGACCTTTCAGATTTGAGGTCAAATCTCAAACAACTCGAGGAGAATGATGCGGGAGCATCCAACACATTGGAACCATCTATAAATTCTAATCTGGTTCCATCGGCTAGTCCAACAACTTCGTTGTTCATTCACACTAAAACCAACTTCAGTCATACTTTGCTGTGGTGGATCAACAATGGAGATGCCAACTTAATTCGAGTGGCCGACAAAGGAGTTATTGATGCTTGACCTAGCCGATTGACCTCTATTTTTCAAAGTTAGTTGCTGATTTTTTTGCGAACCAATAATATACAAACAGGAGACTTATATAAGTCATTTCCTTGGTCATTTGAAGGCTTCCCATGATGATTATATGCTAGTGTAGCTTGGTGGACAGGATTGCTGAAGAGCCCAAGAGCAAGTCTCCAACTCATTATTGTTTTCTTGTTTCTAGTCATATAATGCTTTTCTAGCTACTAAAAATTTGATACCTTATGGTTCCCAAATTGTCTAGTCCCTATGTTCTTTATTATACATCTAGTCTCCATGTCTTTAATAGTTGATTGGGACCTTGAGTTTATTGTTGTTTATTTCCTATGTCTAAGTCCATCATACATAGAGGAAGGATTCTCCTTTGTAAGGCAGATTGTAAATGAATGAGAATTCATCTTCATGAGTTAAGTTATAAACCCCATTCGGTATCTTTACCCTTGAAGAATATATTACCCCTTGGCGGTGAGTCAAAAGCCATTTATTCTCAGTTGGTGGCGTAGCCTTTTGACCATGGTAGTGAGCTTCCATCCCATCTCTATTGTTATCCTTGGCTGGTGGTGAGTCCTTCATGCCTTGGTGGTAATTGTTTCTATCGGTTCTATTCTATTCTTATACATTCTCCCATACACCTCACCTCGAAAATTTCCATCTCACCCATTTGTACTGATAATACTTTGAGTTTCCTATTGACGGAATCACTTGCCCACGCACATATCACTTCTGGAGCAGAAATCTGTTTGGTTGTGCAATTTTATTTTCACTTTTGGAACATTTTTTTTGCTCCAGTAGTTTTTGGTCACTTGAAGAAGTAAAAAAAATTTGCTTCTCTTTAGAAGTAAAAAAATCAACATTTGGCACAAAGTTAATTTCTAGAGTAAAAGTGTTGCCATGAGTGCCATATCACCCAAATACTATTCCCCACCGATAACATGAAAACTTTGGAATAATAGGGAAAAAAAAGGTTAATACCACGAAAAACCCCAAACTGGTACGCCTGTGACAAATTTACCCCAAATTATTTTTTTGACCACGAAAAACCCCAAACTGGTACACATGTGACATATTTACCCCAAACTAATTTTTTAACCACGAAAAACCCCAAACTGATACACCCGTGACAAATTTACCCCAAACTGATATATTTGTGATAAATTTACCCTCCGTTAATTTTCATTAAATTTAATGTTAAATTACTTAGTTGGATGGCATGTAAAACTTCATGGGTATACCGATTTAGGATTTTTACCCTTCGTTTACCACAAGTTTATCAATTTAGGGTTTTTCATGGTACTGATCCAATTTAATAAAGGGTAAATTTGTTATAGGTATAATAGTTTGGGGTTTTTCGTGGTAAAAAAAATTAGTTTGGGGTAAATTTGTCACAAATGTACCAGTTTGGGGTTATTTATGGTCAAAAAAATAGTTTAGGGTAAATTTGTCACGGGTGTACCAGTTTGGGGTTTTTCGTGGTTAAAAAAATAGTTTGGGGTAAATTTGTCACATATGTACCAGTTTGGGGTTTTTCGTGATCAAAAAAATAGTTTGGGGTAAATTTGTCACAGGTGTACCAGTTTGAGGTTTTTCGTGGTATTAACCCAAAAAAAAAACCTTGAAACCTATATTTTGATTTGAGTGGAGAGTATGAGGTTTATCATAATCATTGATCATGGCCGTGAAAGCTCATATGAAGATGCAGTTTCACGTAATCAACGGTTAGGATGCATCGGTTGAGCGGTCATGTAGTCGGGCGCGAATTTCCCCCGTTAAAGAGCCGTAACAAAACAAAGTGGAAGACGAGCTCAGACCGAAACCGAGAGCGTACAGTGGCAAATTGCTCAGTTATAGCCGATGCGACGAGCATGATCTCATGCGCTCCAAGCGTCCCTCGTCTCTGAGCCTCCTCTATTCTGCATTGTCTTCATCACGAACCTCACGTTCTCACCCAACAACCAGGTCCTACTGTTCCTTGACAGCCACTTCGCTGCCATGTTCGGAGACTCCCAAACCTTCCGTTGCCTACCAATGCATCGAGCTCTTTCAATCCTGCGCGTCCTCCATATGCAAGGTGAAGCAGATACATGCGTTCTGCGTCCGACATGGTGCGTCGCTCGCCGACCCAGACCTCGGGAAGCACCTCATCCTCAAGATCGTGCATCTCTCTGGGCCCATGGGGTATGCCCACCAAGCGTTTGATCAAATTCGATACCCGAGTATTTTCGCTTGGAACACCATGATCAGAGGCTTCGCTGAGAGCGAGTATCCGAGGCCGGCGACCGAGTTGTACCGCATGATGCGTGCGTCTGGTGTCGAACCAGATACGCACACTTACCCGTTTCTTCTGAAAGCCATTGCTAAGTCAACGGACGGGAAGGAAGGTGAGCAGGTACATTCTGGTTGTATAAAAAATGGGTTCGAGTCGTTGATCTACGTCCAGAACGCTTTGGTTCATATGTATGCTTCATGTGGGGATTCGGAGAGCGCGCACAAGATGTTTGTATTAATGCCTGAAAGAGATCTTGTGGCTTGGAATACTGTCATTAAGGGGTTTGCGCTAAATGGGAGACCTAATGAGGCTTTGACACTTTACAGAGATATGGAGTTGGAGTTCGTTGAGCCGGATGGGTTTACCATGGTTGGCCTGATCAGTGCTTGTGCTGAGCTTGGGGCTTTGGCATTGGGCCGGAGGATACATGTGTATATGACAAAGGTGGGTCTGACTGAAAATTTGCATGTTAATAACACCCTTTTGGACCTCTATGCAAAGTGTGGCAGCATAAGGGAGGCACAAAGATTGTTCAATGAGATGCCCGAGAAGAATGTGGTATCATGGACGTGTTTAATTGCTGGGTTGGCAGTTAATGGATTTGGTAAAGAGGCACTTGAGCTTTTCAGCGAATTGGAAAGAGAAGGATTGGTGCCTACGGAGATCACTTTCGTCGGCGTCTTGTATGCTTGTAGCCACTGTGGGTTGGTTGACAAGGGTTTTGAATACTTCAAGCAGATGAAAGAGGAATTCCATATTGTGCCTAGGATTGAACACTATGGTTGCATGGTTGATTTATTGGGTCGAGCAGGTATGGTTGAGCGAGCACGCACATTCATACATGATATGGAGTTGCAACCCAATGCCGTAATTTGGAGGATCTTATTGGCGGCATGCACAATACACGGGCATTTGGCTTTGGCAGAGGCTGCAAGAGCTGAAATCTTGCAGTTAGAGCCTAAGCACAGTGGGGACTACGTGCTGCTCTCAAACCTCTATGCTTTGGAGCGTCGTTGGTCTGATGTGCAAAAAGTGAGGAAGGAAATGGCAAGCGAAGGAGTCAGGAAAGCTCCCGGGCATAGCCTTGTTGAGTTGGGAAATAAGGTTCATGAATTTACTATGGGTGATAAATCTCATCGTCAGAGTGAGGCAATATATTTGAAGCTAGCGGAGATCAAGCGGTTATTAAAATTGGAAGGTTACATCCCTCAAACCTTAAACGTCTTTGCAGATATAGAGGAGGAAGAAAAGGAGAATGCTTTGTCTTATCACAGTGAGAAGATTGCGGTGGCATTCATGCTCATCAACACTGAACCAGGTACTCCTATTAGGGTCATGAAGAATTTGAGGATATGTGCAGATTGTCATTTGGTAATCAAACTAATTTCGAAGATTTACGATAGGGAGATTGTTGTGAGGGATCGTAGTCGATTTCATCATTTTAGGGGTGGCGCTTGTTCTTGTAAGGAGTTTTGGTAATATTCGAAATCATTATTTGGATGTCTTGCCTATACAACGAAAGTTATTTTTGCCCAACACTTTATGAACTAAATGTGATGCACAAAAGCAAGCTGCTGTTAGCTTTTTCTTATCTCCCTTTTTACTCGTATAACAAGTGATGGCACAGCAGCAAATCTGAAAGAAAAACGATGGTTCATTAGTTTCTGTAGTATCAGCAGTGTTAAATTGATATATTGACGCTCGACCCAGCAACATTCATTCCATCATTGAGTTTTTGATTGGTTAATGTGCAACTAAAACGTTCAAGCTCCTTTCTGTCCTAGTCCAATTGGTACTTGTCGTATTTGGCTTGAACTTTCTCTGAGTATTTCCTTGCATTGGTTCATTTTGTTGGTTCTTCAAAAAGGTGTCAATATGAGTTTTTGACCCACTTTTTAACCCGCTTTTATTCACTTGGGTCACATATGGATTCAATATAGGCTTATAAAGTCTGTTCAAATATTGGTCTTAACACAACCCACTTTCGGCCTGTGCCTTGCAGCTTTCTGAGCACCCACTTGTAAGTGGGCCTCAATCCAAGTATATTAGTTTATATTTTATATTTTAATTTTTTTATATGTAAAATAAAGAAATAAAAATAATAAAAGTTGTTTTGGAGTCGCGGTTGGCGTGACACAAGAAAATAGAAAATAAAAGTAAAAAATTATTTAAAATAATAAATAATTTTTTAATAATAAGAAATTATTTTAAAAAAATGACAATATTTTTTAAAAATATTTTTTAAAAAATGAAAAAAATCAATAGTATGAAAGTGTTTTGGCAATATCATTTTTTTTAAAAAAATATATATAAGAAATAAATATTTCATGATTTAGTTAAATATAGAAGCATTTAAGTCATGAATTGGGTCAAATGTGAGTTGGATCAGATATGAATAGTTAAACTTGCACTATCTAAAGATGGGTCAAAATAGATTAAATGGATCAATATGGGTCGAACCATATTCAACCGAGCCCAAAGCCAACTTGAACCATCCGTTTGGTACCTCTTATTCATAAGATTTGTGACTTTTTATGTTTAGTGGAACTAGAGTGGTTTATGTTTGTTTCTATTTCTTGTTTGATATTGGAGCTAAAAAATTTATGTTTTTTGCGCGTGGTTGTTGCTTTAATCTTAAATTCAAGGGTTAGTATCATGAAAAACCTCAAACTGGTACATTTATGACAATTACCCCAAATTATTTTCTTACCACAGAAATTTCAAATTAGTACATTTATAACAAATTAACTCTAAACTGGTACATTTATAATAAATTTACTATCCATTAGTTTTCATTAAATATAACCGTCAAATTCCTGAGTTGGATGACATGTGGCAATTAACGGGTATACCAATTTGAGATTTTTACCCTTTGTGTCACAGTGTACCAAGTGGAGATTTTTCATGGTCAAAAAAATTAATTTATGATAAATTTATCACCAATTTACCAATTTAGCATTTTTATGGTCAAAAAATGGCTTGGAATAAATTTGTCACAGATATACAAGTTTGGAATTTTTCGTGATAAAAAAATAATTTATAGTAGATTTGTCATAGTTATATCAGTTTGGGATTTTTGTGGTATTAATCCTAAATTTAACAGCTTAAATTTAGAATCGAAATTTTATTAGAAGTCTTCAAAGATCTTGTTTTTTCATAAGAAAGCCTCAACTTTTCTGAAATAGCAAAGATAGTGCATAAGTATTTCCCCTGCCAAGTACAATTGACTAGGTTACAATGCTAAATCGAGACGCAAACATTACAGACAAAATGGAAGGATAGGAGTTGACCGATATTTCTCACTCCTTCGCATGCTTCGCCGACGCTAGCACAGAGTTCGCATGTTCTTGCACCACCTTCCACGCCATGGCTACGTGCCTCTCTCTCACCAGCGCGCCGCCGACGCAGAACCGTATGGCATAGATGCCTCCGACCAATGCATGAGTCATGAAGGCCCGACCTGAAGCATTAATAGCTTGAAGCAACCGCGCATTAACCCTGTTCACCTCTTCTGCCTTCCACGCTTCACCGTGTCCGTTTTCGACCACATGACCATTTGTCACGTTACTGATTACTGCAGAAGGATGAATCCTAAAGCAGATCATTGCGAAATGTCTTGGGAAAGCAATCTCGAATCGGCCATCTCCTCCACGAGCTCCCGAAAAACTTTGCCAATCCGCAGTGGTTCCTGATGTGATTTCTCAGGTTGTACTGTCCGTGGCTTCTTAGTACAAGCCACAACTTCAATGCCCTGAACCTCCTGCTAAGAGAAAGTTGCCAATCTTTGTAGTCCACTACCTGTTTTGAATCGGTTGCCTCATTCTTGAGGTACTCTGGGTCTGTTGATAGGGACTTTACTAGGGCACTTGGATCTTTTAGCCAGAGACAGCAACATTCAAGAGGGGTCAATAACCACTTGTGGGCATTGAAGCTAAACGAGTCTGCGAGCTCAACCCCATTGATGAATTTCCTGTACTCTGGGCATACGCAAGATGCCCCTGCGTAGGCAGCATCTACATGAACCCACATGCCGAATTCATTAGCGATCTTGCATAGAGGTGTCAGTGGATCCACTGCTGTGATCGAAGTTGTCCCGACCGTGGCGCACAAGTACAATGGAATCAGTCCCCCATCAATATCCGAATATATTGCGCTCCTTAGCGAGTCTGGTGACAGGCCAAACAATGTCGACCTGGTCGTCTTTATGGTTCGGAAGTTCTGCGGGTCAATCCCCACGATCCGAGCTGCTTTCTGGAACGAACAATGTGTTTGGTCCGAACCATAGACGACGAGCTTTGTGATAGAATCGTGTCCCAGTCTTCTAAGCATCTTATCTCTTGCAGAAGTCAGGGTGCAAATAAGGGCCTCGCAAGTATTTCCCTTAATGACCCCCCCACCGTGTCCCGAGAAAAGGAATGGCGTTGGCAAATCGAGCAATTTCCCAAGCCAGTCCATGACTAGGCTCTCGAGCTCGGTCGCGGCGGGGGACGAGAACCAGTTGAATCCGGCCACATTGAACCCACTGCAAAGCATCTCGCCAAGCATCCCCGGGATGCTAAAACTGGTCGGGAAGTAGGCGAAGAAGTTGGGACTTTGCCAATGAGTCAGACCTGGCACAATGTACTGATCTATATCATGAAGTATGGTTTCCACAGATTCTCGATCGGATGGAGCGGAATCCGGGAGGCACTTGGAAAGATATCCAGGTTCGACTCGGCTAACGACCGGGTACTTTTCGATATTTTCATAGTAGTCGGCTAGGAAGTCTATGATCATGTGTCCTTGACGCCTGAATTCATCAGGATCGAGCGGATTCATGATCTTGCGGATGTGTTTTTGAGGAGATGCTCTTGAGGAGATGCTCGTCACATTCGGATTGAAGGCTCCCTATATACGGATGGAGCAATAAAAGGGGTGGTTGCCGTGCCGTCGCTAGTATGAGTTAAAGAATCGTTGATAAATCTGCATTTGTTCGTCGTGGGTTTCTGTCTTCTTGATGGGGGCGCCATTAAAGTTGTACGACAACAGAATTAACACTTGACTTCGCTTTCGCATGATTATTGTTTGGGAGTACTCTTCAAAACTTTTGAGTCCTATGCGTAATCATTTACTTTAACAGTGGGAAAGATGCTCCGGCAAGTCCTAAATCTTATGGACAGAATACAGAATGCAATTGGGCCTCAACCAATTCAATTGGTTTAATCAAGTCTTATTATTTGTTATATGGTTTGTTGGATTTACGGTTCCTTTTCATGAAGTGATTGCGTAAATCAATTTAGGGCGCGCATGAGAACGTTTCTGTTTCTCTATTTCTGTTCCAAACCTATTCCAGAAATAGGTTTGGAACAGAAACTCGTTTGGCAACGCAAATCTGTTTTTCTATTTCTGGAACAAAAATCTGTTCCAGAAATAGATTTTGGCCCAAAACCAAAAACAAAAAATTTTTATTTCTGGCAGAAATAGAAAAATCTATTTCTGTTCCAGAAATAATTTCTGAAACAGAATGGTTGTCATACGCGCCCTTGTGGATTAAATCATGTACAATTAGGAAAGCATCTTATGTGCATCTTCTTCTTTATTGTGTCCATACAGTCTGTATCAGAAAGTAATACACTTATACAGATTTCCGAATTCCTCTGTTTCTTCTCTATTTCGTGTCATGGTACGAGAGCGTTTCCTTGCCTAGCTTCCACAACCCATATCTAATTGCCTCCTTGTTTTTGGTTTTTTTTTAAAAATGACACAAATGGTCTCTGAACTTTGGCCGGATTTGCTACGTGGTCCTTGAATTTTTCATTTGTTCGATGTGGTCCCTAAACTAGCCCAATGTGCAATGTAGTCCCTAAAGTTTTAATTTGTTCAATGTGATCCCTAGACCTTTGGTTCATGTTCGATTTAATCTTTGGATTAAATGAAAATTTTCAATGTTGTTCCTGAATTTGAATTACTAGAAAAACAATATTGAACATTTTCATATAGCTTATGGAGTAAATTGAACATGCACCAAAAGTACAGAATCTGCATTGTACAAATCAAAAGTTCAGGCACGCTATGCCCACAATCAACAACTATATGCCGATCGTGCGCACAATGTGCACAACGGGCATATCGCACGAATAGCAACTGTTGCTGAAATAGAGAGTGAGTGTGTGCATCGCGTGTGAGTGAGAGACAAAAAGGTTTCTCTCTCTTTTGTCGGTGCCGTGACCGAAATATCAAGAGCGCATTGTGTCCACGAGATTGCTAATATAATTAAAGCGGTGATTAATCGGAGTTCTTTCTTTCTCTCAACGTGCAATTGATTATGTGTCTGAACTAGAGGTCTGACGTTTTTGGGGCTCGAACCAAAGAACATCGGAACCAAGTCGTTTTAGGCACACTACGAGAGATAATCTGGGGAACCGCTTTCGTCCAATTTGATTTTTGCATATGCATGTTACATGTATCCCAACACCATCCACCTCCTTCAACTGAGGATTATATCCCCTCTCGCCCAAAGTTCTCTCCTATGGATGGAAATGAATACGCTTATTTCCCTCTTAACTCACGGTCCAAATACTTTCCTTTCGCATTGCTGATTTTTCTTTCATCTTCTTTCTATTTCCATGCGCCGGCTGAAGGCCACTTTCCTAAATTGGTGTTGGATCAAACTTCTTTCCTTTTCTCGACTGATCCCCTTTCTTGCCTTGTTTGGCGTCGGCCGACGTTGTTCTCTTGGTCACTTTCCTTCTTGGGGAAAAATTACTAAAAAAATTTTAAACCTATTGTAATTGTGCCGATTCAGTCCTAAAACTTTTTTTTTTACCAATTCAGTCATAAATCTTTTACAATTATGTCAATCCAGTCCATCCAGCAAAGTTTGGCCGGGTGGCGCTGACATGGATGCCGGGGGGCCGGTGACAAAATATTTTAATATTATTTTTGAATCTTTTATTTTTATTTTATTTTCCCCTTTTATTTTATTTTTTCCTTTTCCTTCCTTGTTCTTCTACAGAGGGACGCCGGTTGCCAAGGTCTAGCAACTGGCCAAAGGGATGGCCGGCCCCGCATGGGCTAGCAAGGCCGAGACCTACAATGGCCGAGCGAGGTTGAGCCTCACCCAACCATGGCGAGGTTCAAGAGGATGGTGACGGACTTGGAGACAACTCGCAAGGTAGAAATGGTGCTCCGGCAATCAGACCCCAACTCTGTCACCACCATAAACAGCATCGTCCAGCAACTCGAGGCCAAGCTCAGCCTCGACCTCTCCCACAAGGCCTCCTTCATCAATGACCAGATCGCCCTCCTCCTATGCTCCCACCCCCATTCCTCACCAACCCCAGTATCAGCCCCAGCCCTAGCACCCCCACCAGCACCAGCACCAGCAACTTTTCCCTTACTATTTTGCCCTCCACCCCCCTTCTAAAGAAGACGAAGGAAGAAGGTAAAGAAAAAAAAAAAACAAAGGAGAAAAAACGAAAAATAAAATAAAAAATCAAAATTCAAAAATATTATTATAATATTCGATCACCGGCAGTTCGGCGTCCACGTCAACATCAGCGGCCAAATTTCGCTGGATGGACTGGATTGGCACAATTGCAAAAGGTTTAGGACTAAATCGACAAAAAAAAAGTTTTAAGACTAAATCTATATAATTGCGATAAGTTTAGGATTTTTTTGATAATTTTCCCTCCATTTTGGTATTGTTTCCTACTTTAGAATGGCACATGCTAATCACATGTGGACTCCTTCTAGGCCAAGGGAGTGTGGCTGAACTTATTAGATGAAGTTTAGGGCTTAATCTTGAAATTTCCAACGAATTAAGGCTCCCTTTCTCCTATATTTATAGCCGGTTCGTCATCGGGCCAATTCAAATTGAATTCACAACCTGACCTATATTTTGCTCGATAAGGACATGCTCATTTGAAACAAAAAATATCGCTAATTTATAAATGCAGAACAAAACAATAAAGAATACGAATGCTAAATTATGCAATATCGATATTTTTGTTTCGGAGTCGAATTCCGCTGTCGGCAAATTCAATCCCTTGTTTTTATGAAATGTATGAGAGATCTTTGGATGGAAAATTTAGGTGTCAACGGTCTTACCTACAATAACCAAGCAAAATTTCTTACCATCTTGGCTCTTTGCTTCTGGTTACTCAAATACATCTATGTGTAGAAGCTGCAATGCTTGGCTAGTAGACACAAAACTTTTAGCGTAAGAGGAACCTTTGATTTGGTTACCGAGAGCGTAGGCTTTGCGCAATTCGGGTTTTTTTTTTTTCAGACATTCTGGGCAACTTTTTTGATTTAGAGGAACCTTTGATTTGACCAGACCATAGCCAGGTGGCTGCGAGCTAAGCCAGCCTTGCCAATCGCCAAGGAGGCTTGCGGCCACATGCGCCTCACTCACATTTGGGCGAGGGCCGCGACCTTTGCTGATGACCGACGAGCTCCTTGGACCTCAATGAAAAAAAAAAAAATAGAAGAAAAAAAGAAAATGGAAGAAAAAAAACTAATAAATCATCAAAAAAAATTTCTGAAGAAGCTAAAAAATCATTGAAAAAAACGTTCTAACCAGCGTTAGTTATGCCACGTAGGATAACCGGTTTTCACGTTAGCAATTATCAACCTAAATTGGCCGGATGGGCTCAATTAGTAAAGGGCAAAAAGATTTAAGATTAAATTGATTCAATTGAAAGGTTTAAGACTGAATTAGTACCAATGCAATAGGTATAGAACTTTCTTTTGTACTTTCCCAAGTCTTTAGCCAACTACTTCGAATTAATATCCAAGACTTTTTTCCACATTTACTACCCTTTATTATTGTTGGTAACTGTTTCATCATCAACTTATCTTTTAAGTGTTACTTACATCAACAATTTAAAGATAGCTGTTGAGAGTACCATCAATTGTTGTTATAAGTCTTGATAAAGTAAATTGACGGCACAGGTGACCTCGACAAGGATGGCATATACTTTGAGGACATTTACTACTTGCCCCCAGGTCCTTTTGAAGTTTGCATATGACCTTCCGCCCCCTCCCCAAGGCTTTTCAATTTTAACAATGTCCCCCCTCAACCTTTTAGAATCGATTCGATGTCCCCCTCCTCCAACCAAAGTTTCCGGTCAAATTTATTGAAGCGTAATGAATAAATTGGGATTGGGAAAATGGAAAATCTCCATGATTTGTCTTCCAGCTACTTTATTACATTTTACAGGACTAATATTCAGCATTTTCCATGGCATTCGAATGAAAATCGCGCATACCATGTTCTTATCGCAAGTGAGAAATCTCTTGACCCTAACTGATTGATCTCGGTTCCGAGTTTGGAATTCGTTGAGAACGCTTATCGAAGAGACAGAGAAGCGAGCTTAGTGTTACCACTGTTTTTTATTCCATTTCACATCCATTCGATAAGATATTTCTTTTTTAAAGAGGGTAAATAGCGAGTTGGTAGACGATTTTGCCTTCCAAAAGTTGAATTATGGCATGTCACTTGCTGTAACTTCAGGCGAAAGTTGACTGGAATGGTCCTCCGGAAGGGGACATTGAGCCGATTAGGAAAGGTCGGAGGGTATAGTGCGTTGATTATTAAAGGTTGGGGGGAGGACATTGTTCAAATTGAAAACTTGGGGGCGCCATGAAAAATCCCAAAAGTCCTACGGAGGAAGTAGTGAATTTCCCTACAAATCACGATCATAGTACAGAGAGAGAGAGAGAGAGGAGCCATGCAAAAATGAGGTTCTCATTGCTCTACATCGCCCAAAAAAGCAGCATTGAGAAATCCCAAAAGTCCTACGGAGCAAGTAGTGAATTTCCCTGCAAATCACGATCATAGTACAGAGAGAGAGAGAGAGAGAGAGAGATGCAAAAAAGAGGTTCTCATTGCTCTACGTCGCCCAAAAAAGGAGCCATGCAAAAATGCGGTTCTCATTGCTCTACATCGCCCAAAAAAGCAGCATTGGAATAGAAACACTTTTTCGAAGATGATTGTTTAATGTCAAGTACCAAGTGGACTTCGCTTTATTTATCTTTTCTGGTGCAATAACCTAAAAGAAAGTGCAAACCTTCATTGGCGTTGGGCAATTTTGGCATTCATGAGTTTTTATCTGTATTTGCCGGCCATAGAGGTACTTGTCTTCTAATCTCATAAATAGTCTAAGTAGTACCCTTGATCCAAACGACGCCCTTTCTAAATCACAAGTGGTTGGAACCCGTATTCGACCTCTCGACCGTGGCTTTCCCTTCTATTGATAGTCCCACAGGTTGCCCTCCGCATTCATTTGGCCGGCAAACACCATAAGGCGACAACAGCCATGAACGGATATGCTGAGTTCGACCCGAAAGGTGGGTGCAAAGTATATGTCGAAGTTGGTGTGGCGATCTTAGTGATGATACGCAGAATTGACTGCGAGCTCCAACGACAGCATTTGGGTTTACGCATCACAAAGAGACGAAGTCCTCTTGGGTTTGTCTCGTGAGGATCCTCCGATATTTAAGTCCGAAGACGATGAAAATGAAGGAGAAAAGTGATGTGATTAGGGTTGTTAGAACAAAATATCGGTAAGGAGTTTGTCCCTTGTATTGATAGTGTGGATGAATGGGCTAGCTCTCCATTCGAGCCATCCTCCTTTAGGCCCTATACCTTGTGGACTCTGTGGAGTTGCACAAATATTCATAAGATATAATAATAATTTTATGAATTTAGACTTGCTTTGAAGCTAAACGCACCAACTTTTGCCGCTGCGTTAAAAGTTCCTGTTGTTACGTTTTTACCCTTCTCAGCGTCAAGTATTTACAGGAATGCCATCAGAGAGTAGTAGCTTCTTCAAAAAGCCTAATTCATTCTTCCTTCTTAGTGAAAAAAGTAAAATAGACAATTCTAATAAATAAAAATGGTTGATAGGAAGCCAGGTATATCTAGAGACAAGCTTCAAATCGAGTCTTTGAAGTTCAGAAAATATGGATAGGAAAGGGTGCACCATTCATCTCAAATCCTTGTAAAAAGAGTGGCCAGCTTTCGTATATGTCGCAATTTCAGGGTTAGAGCTGTTTTTTTCGCTCAATTTCAATTCAATTGATACGATCCCTTTCGGCGGGGGTGAAAAAATAAGTTAGGGAACGACGTCGCCCTCGACAAGTTGAATCCGACACGTTACATGAAATTACGTGCCGTGAATCTCAAAAGATTCACGTTCCCATAATTGAAACAGAAAAAAGTTCCCATCATGTTTACGAGTCTAATAGCTTATGTTAAACTCTTATTCCTTTTTTGAAGCATCTATAGTGTGTGTGTGCGTGTGTCGTCATTTAATTTGTACTTTTGAAAAATGATAGCTTAAAGGAAAATGAGCAGGTGACCACAGATCACCTATTATTGATTGAGAAATTAACGGCCCATTAGCCACCGCTCATTTTTCTTGGTAAACCGGTATACTTGTTGTAAAGGTTTTTAATTTCTTATTCCTATGATATCCATCAGTATCTACTGACATCCCATGTATAGTAATCTGTGTTTTTTCGACTGCATTGAACAATAATCCTGATTTTAATAGAACTCATTAAGCCTAAGTTACAAAAAACAGTCATCAAGACCAAATTCCAAAGATGATTGCCTGTGTTACACAAGCATGTTGAGGTTTATTTAAAGCATGTTGTGGTTTTCTCCTATTAATTTTTTTCGATTGTCTACGTCAATTAAATAGCAAATACGCGGAGGTGAATTAGTTTTAGACACGCGACAGGGGTGTTTCGACCAAAAAAAAAAACAGGGTGTGATTATTTTTAATTTTGGGGGCTGCCAAATAATTTTTTTTGATCATGTGACAAGAGTTACTTAGTTTGATCGTATGCAAGATAGTGTTCCTTGTCTGATGAAAACAAGTTGTTCGTAGAGCAAAAAAAAAAAACCATATAAGCACAAAAAAATCAGGAGGGACTAAAATATCAATTTCCAAATGTCACAATTTTTTTTTTACACAATTAACCGAAATTTAATACGGTATAACCGTGGATGTGTTTTTCTTCATATTGCAAGAACTCTATATCTTTCTTTTGCTTCACTAGCAAAAAGTCCTAAGTTCAAGTAGTGATCAAAATATGTCATCCGTAGCTTGTATGAAACTAGTGAAACATGTTTGGAAATGAAAGTCAATATATGATCGAAATCTAATTACAATGGTCCGAAATGCACCGTTATTTTCTAGGAATAACGGTCTCGTTATATTAGCATAGCCCTTGTTTAATGGCGAGTATAGCTCGACTTCTATTTCTCTATCATTTCTAGGTCCAAATACCTAAAGGAAAATACTGATGCCTGCAGACAATTACGGCATTCATTGAGTTTTTCATATATACTTGCCTTGGAGAGAGGTACTTGTCTTCTATTGGATGAATGGTATACGCGGTGCCTTTAATTTCAAATAGCGTTTCTCCCAAATCACAAGTAGTTTGACCTCGTATTCGACCTCAGCCATGGCTTTCCCTTCCATCTATGGCTCCACCAGCGCCCCACCGCCTTCTCGTTGCCGGCAAACACCATAAGCGACAACTAATGAATGTACTAAGTTCATTTGGGCCATCCTCCTTTAGGTCTTGCACCTTGGGGGCTCTGCACAGTTGCACAATATTCCTAAGATATAACAATAATTCATGAATTAGACTTACTTTGAAGCTGGGGCTCGAATAAAATATGAGCCCTAAATACCTTTATCCTCATCAGAAACTCCGAGGACAAATGTGGCCAACGGTTGGCTTGCGTTGGAAACTCTTTTTAGTACCTTTTTACCCTTCACAGCTTCAAGTATTTACAGGAACGCCACCAGGGTTGTAGCTTCTTTAAAAATGCTAATTCATTCTTACTTCTTTTAGAAACTAAACTAGACAATTCTAATGAATAAAAATGGTTGATCGCAAACCAGAATTGGCCAATGGAAGGCATGATGTTATTTGAAAATGAGAAGAATTTAAAGAAGCATGAGAGACATGCTTTCAAACCAAGTATTTGAAGTTCAAAACATGTGGATAGAAAAGGTTGCACCATTCATTTTAAATCCTCGAAAAAAGAGTGGCTAATCTTAATGGTATTGATGCTAGAAAATTAGCCCTAGATCTTAGGCTATCCGTAGGACTTGCTGAAGAAGCTCCAGTACATCTTGATGATAGAACACTCAAACGAGCTTTTAGAAAGTGAAACGACTTTATAAAAGCTGGACCATCAAAGTTAGTCTTGGTTCAATTCTGAATCTCAAGTGCGAACAAGTACATGTGAAAGGATAGTTGAATGGGTCACATTAATTCGTATGACAGTAAAAGCATGAGAATATCATCCAAATGCCTCTTCAAGGGACTTTGGAGGCATAAAGTTCTTTGCAAATGCTGATCAAATGTACCCTGTGTGAAGTTACTCTTGTAGGTAATGCTCAAAAGTTTGGGGTATTCTTATTATCTCAAACAGATACGAGGAATACATTAGACCAAAAGCCAACCGTAGACGGGATTTTTGGCTATTGTAGCATATGCTTTAGAAAGAGAATTATGTGGTTTCTCACTTTCCAAAAAAATATAGAAAAAAGAACAGTTTTTAAATGCTTAGATAAAAATAGGTTTGTAGTATCTGCCATTCTAGGAACTATACTTGTGAATTTGTGTAATGTCCATATATTTGTTCAAGAGCTTGTATCAAAAAATGTCTTTGCTAAACTTATCATCTGAAAAGCCATCGAAGTTATAAGGAAAAAGACTAATCCTAGAGACAAAGAGAAAATCAAAGCCTTGAGCACATAGAACAAAATCTCGTTTGGCATCGAAAACCCTTGAGCACCTGTGACTTTGTAGGATTTGTGAATCGTATTGAAACATTCCACACCGTTTGACTAAAAAAAAAGAATATATAATTTTTCTTCACTTATCAACTTAAACTTTTAGATTAGACTTTCTAAAATAATATCAGAATTAGGTCATGCTCCTTTGGTGTGGGAGACCCACCACTTTAGTCAACATTCACGTGCCACACCTTGGGATGTTCAAATATCTCACATCGTTTGACAATAGATTTATATGTTCTTCATATACGGTGATTTCCTTCTACCTATTAACTTGGTTTCAAAGCCAATTTGTGTCATTTTTGTGTCTGTGTCTACCCCATTGTCAAATTCCGTGTGCCACTAGGTAAAGAGAGACCACATGTAAATAAATAGCATATAAAGCTCATTTATGAATCATTTATTTATAAACTCTTTCAAAACCCAAAAAACAAAGAATTATTCTAAAACATTGTTTTTTACTTTTAAACAATCATTTCAATATCAATTAGGGCGTCTATTTCCAGAATATGCATAATTACAAATGAAAAATTAGAGATTTGATAGTAATAGAGATTTACTAAAGTGATCTGGAAAAGTAAATTGTTGGATAAAACTCAAGCATAAGTGAGCCACATGTTGATATGATTGTATTTACCAGAAACAGTAACATCACCGCCACCATCAATGCACATAGTTATCACTAGGGCTGTCAAAAAGGCCCACATCAGCCGGACTCAGCCCCGCCGAAAATTTAGGGAATTTCGGGCCGGACCTTGATACTGTTCTGAAACAAGACCAGTACTCACACCATCAGCAGCACCACCACAATTACACAACATTGACTTTCTTTTCACAAAGCAAAACCACATGCAACGTAACGAATTCGAACGATCTAAACATGTGGCAAATCACTTAGAATACAAAGTTTTCATGAACTTCATATAAAACAATCTCAATTTGGCACTTCACAGCACACACTCTTTAGCAACATTGGGTCCATGAACCCACCACCAACAGAGCTTAATTGTTTTTCGGATTCGGATCTATGTAAGACTTAGCCAGAGGAGAGTGGGGCTTGACAGGATGGCCGTTTCTCGCGCTGGATTTTTGGATCAGAATAGCAATTTGGCCATCAAAATTGAAAAACATAGCGACAACATTATTTGGTCCAGTTCAGGCAAATTCAGCCTGCAGACTAAGATGTCAAACAGAACCGAAACTCAAGGCATCAACCTGAACCCATCTTTTCCATTTCATCCCATTGGTTCGATTCAGTTTTGATGCTTTGCTCAATAGCCTACTCCATTGTCACTGAAGACTTTTTCCGGTAGCGCAAAACGGTCCTCTCAAGATGACCGAACCAAAATTACTCAGCTCGGTCAAAACAGCCAGGGCAAATGGCACAATATATCCAGTCAAAATTTCTTTTCACTTCTATGGATTGGCAGCCTGACCTACTTCATGATATAGCGGAAATAAACCAGCTGCAAGCTTAATTACAAGAAGCCGAAGAGGACTATGTACGGCTGACTTAAAGACAAGATTTGTCTCTTACTTCGTCATCTAAGTTGCCAGCATTGGGCTTGACCCCTCGTCCCACAATTGGTCCCACAAGCAGATCATCTGCCTAGGAGATGGTAATGTGCAGTGTAATAGTCTTCCATGCAACCATATTGGCAAAATTTCCAGCTGTGTGAGTACGTACCGGCACAGAACTGTTGAATTGCTCCACCCATATACCCATGCTCACAATCCTCCATCTTGAAGAGATACCCACGGGCAAAACATATAACAGTTCAGCCATTAAAAAGGAAAAATCTTGGAGGATATATATTCTTACGAAAACCACATAGGCGTGGATAAACCCACCCTGAGGCTTCGGTCTCTATGTTGAGAAAAAACGATAAAACTTGGCAATATCACTTGAAAATGACATATCCTGGTCCGTTGGCATATGGAGGGTATATTTCTTCCGACCATTCCTGTCATGTTGGACAATAATCATCACTTTGAGAGAATAATCATGTCATACAAAAAAATGCAGCAATCTACTACAAATTCACTGTACTCTTCAAATTGTTCAGTAAGATGCCTAGCAAAAGGTCCATTATAATGAACTGAACTTAATCATCGACAGGGCATACAGAAAATATGTGTGCATGGGTGTGTGTAATGTCTTCTATTCGAGCTTCAAGGCGATAACATCTAGTGAACTTTGTTGGTCTCATCTGAGAACATGAAAGATCCCACGAGCGACTATCAAGCTGCTAAGTAACTTTGCTAACAGAAAATATCTAGCAATCCTGCAATAATCATCTAATTCCAAATAGCAAGAGAACAACAAACTGTTATTGCATTCGATAATCAGTATAACCACAGAAGCTCCTACCTCATAAGTAACCGCCCACTTTCCATTTTCTAAGTGGACGATGCAAGAGATTGAGATGCCATATAAAGAGGACTTTTTGGAAGAGATGCCGTCAATTTCATGTAAGACAGCATCCACCCTTACGAATGTATCATCATCACATTTCATCGTAAATGTGGCCGTCACATTATGAATCTGCATTCAGCATGATGAGCTGTTAGAAGTAGAGTTCTACTCCACAATGTTCGAAGTGGTAGACTATTTCATGTAGATTTACAGTAACCAAACAAATCTATCTTACCCCAAACTCACATATCGCAATGGTTTTCAGGACCACAAGCTCATAGCGATCCATAAAGGGCAAAATAACTATATCACCAAAGTAAGCAGCCTCCTTTTCAGCATTGCATTCACCTCCTTCCTCGGATTCTAAAAACAGTATATAAAAATCAGATTGCAAGTTGGCAATTGTGCAAAGATCCTTACAATATGAGCAGAAAAGAGATCTTACAAGTTTACACACGGACCACATAGTATAGGAAATCATAAACCTGTACCCTTTCTATGAACGAAATTTGATGTTAAAATTATCTGCCCATGTACAAACATCAGATCATGGTACTTCACATTCCAAAAAGGGCATTTGTTTGGAGATTAAAGAACTCTGAACTTCAATTTCTAACAGATCTGTTTAAAATTAGTTGATGACCAATGCTTCAACACATTACGTGATCACACTCCAAATCAAACACTCTCACCCAACTAACCAGTGAATGATTCCTTGGCTATCTGATCCTTCCATCTCTTTTTTTGGTGAATGATTCAATCCATCTCAAAAGCAACAATTGGTATGAATTTCTAGCGTGGGAAGAGAAGTTCACGTGAGGGTTCTAATTCTAGTGAACATTTCAGCAACAGATTTCAAACAAAGGATTGCGTGATAACTACTAAAAAAACATCTAAATAATGATCTCAAAACGTAAAATGATTCTTTTTTTCTTAGTTCCAGATCCTTTTAGTTTACTACTACTATTAAGTAAACTACTCCAGTACACCTCAATTTTAAATACATTCAGCCACCAACACATGCACTTGAAAGTGTGACACCCTTCCCAGGCTTTATCAAATATTTACTTTGACTCCCTCCCTTAAGTTATTGGACCAAAAGCTTATAGAAGATGCCGAATTAACATCCAAACAGACAGAGATCATCATCATTCACCAATTGACATAGTGGAAATACGAACATGTTGTCATGTGGGTTAGTGCTGATACAAGCAACTTGGGCCAGTCAGAATCCATATAAAGTGCTTTCGTGCCTGAAGGGTCAAGAAAATCAACAACATCATCAAACCCAGTTTTCTTCATCTTAAAGGCTTATTAGGATCTTGTCAGTATACTCTACCGTTTTTTGTCCAGACATTCTACCATGAGGGTCGGAGTCACCACCAAGAGAAAAGACAGCACAGCAGGTGCAAAGTCATTTCCTAAGTTGCCATAGTGTCGGTGTAATTCAATCCAGAAGTCTCTGCCATATTATTCCAACTTTAGAAGTATTTTCTGAATAACTCCTTCAGTAAAGTATATAACTTTGATTACTCAAAAAAAATAACTACAAAACTCGAATTAGCAAGGGACAACACACAAACAAGAAACAACCCACCAATAAAATGTGAAATTCTGAGAGCACATCTGATTCTATCCGCCAGCAACCTTACCAATGCAACAAAAAAACGAGCTACTACATCTGAAGACTTTATTGCTGCTGATTGCATCCAGGTTTTTCTGATTGCCATGCGTTCTGCGAAGTGGTTGTTGCAGAGAGAACACCAACAAAAAGCCTAACAGGTTTTTTAGGCAGAGGACGAGCTTTCCATTTCTCAGACATTTCCAGAACTCTTTGGGGAGAAAAACTTGGATGGGAAGTAGGGAGAGAGGTAGCATAAACTTGATGAACATCAACATTTCCTTTTACTGCTAATCCAGTTGCATCCTCAAGTGTAAATCCCTACAGATACAAGGGAGATAGAATGGCTTTAGAAGATACCACTTGTACGACTCAAGATAAATAAGCATCATATCACCCAAAAAATTAGAAATCTTCAGAATTGAATAAGGATATCCCAGATGAAGAGAGATTTGCCAGTTTATAAGAAAAGCAACAGGAAGAATTACTGGGGCATTAGATGTTCAAGCAAATGCAGATGATCGGCCATCTAAAGGAAATATTCAGCATTCATTTAATGAATCTAGAAGAATTGCCCAAGAAGTAAAGCTCATGAGATCAGTCTCTCTCATGACAAACGACATACCGTACGATAAGGAAATGAAGTAATATGCCGACCCCCAACATTAATATGGTAACCATCAACACCTGCACGAAGAGTGAGAATAAACAGCCCACCCTCTACAAAGGGAAAGGGCCATGTCACTTCCGGTTTCTGCTCACAGTCCTATAAATCGCTTAAACCATGATGTTGTCTTGGACTCTTTTGCATCAACAATATCATTCCGCATCCATTTTTCACACCTCGCATATCCATCAACTGTCAGTATACACAGGAAAATGTTATATATACAATGTGATAACCATGTAGTTTCTATCAGTTCCAAAACATTCCACTATCATTAGTGCTCTAAGAAACCATACCAATTAGATGAATATCCACTCCTAACACCACCATATAAAGTAAGAAAGAGCAGATCGTGCAAGAAATTCTACTTGGAATTACCAAAAAAGGTCCAACTTGATTAATCTGAAGGAAAAATCACAAAAAAAACAATGACTAACAATGATGATCAATTAACCACTAGACAGAAAGTATGCTTATAATTCTATTTCTCTAGCTTTACAATCGTACATGAGTATGCTTTTGCCCATGTCCAATGTATACCCAACCATCCAAGGTTTAAATTGTCTCCCTCGGCCATTTCCATACTGAAATTCCTTCCATCAATATTTAACCAATTCAAGCAACCAAGTGAGAAAATAAATGGTTATTAACAGAACGTACAGCAACCAATGAACAATAGTTTACAAAATACTAAAACAATAAAACACAGTCCAGCAGGAAAGTAAAATACCAATATGTATCAGAACATGACACAAAGTGCAGCCAGTAATACACCCACCGTGAAACAGATCAAAATGAATTGGAATCATCGTACAGATATTATTTTGAAAGGCTTAATTGGTAAAATGACTCCTACCCTTCATCTAGGAAAACCTGAAACAAATAAAAAAGGTTCCTACAAGCTTTCAAGATAAAATTGGTGCAGTGGCAATTCCACTTCACTCTCAAATCACTTGAGAGCACATCTAAGGAAGATTAACACAATCGCTTTCCTGGGCTTAAAATTTGATGTACCAAGTGGATACTAACCGTTCTGAAAATCACTTACAGCAGAAATAGTATGCAGCAACTCTTTCTGTAAAATGCCTACCCCAGTGTAAGCCATCTATCTCCACTCAAAAAAAAATTTACGTTTACAGTACAAGTACCAACTATTGTGTTATTACATCTCATACATAAAAAATAAAAAAATAAAAATAAAAAGAATGGGAAAAATTCATGCAAGAACAAACTTTTAACATTCAAGTGTAGAAAAAAAAAATTGTACAAAGAGTTGATCCTGACCTCCTCCAACACATTTTTCAAGCAACATCAACCACTTTATCAATCAATATGTCCGTACCTTTAAGGGGTTCATGATCGTTTATACAAGCTAATCAAAGTTTCCGGTTTATCCATGCTGCCAATCTCCGATGAGGTGCCGCAAGAAACAACATCAACCCTTTTTATTTACAAATTGGAAGCATTTGTGAATAAAATAGTGCAAGAACCAAATGGTGAAAAGAACAGAAGTTGAGGGACCAAATCCAGATTTAAACAATTTTACTCTCTTTGCCACCGAGTGAGCCTCTCTCCATGGAGAAAACCAGTATTTGCACAAAATTGACAATGTGAATACCAAACTACCTTGTAACAAAAAAAAGGCAGTAAACATCCCACAAGTTCAGCAAAGTGTAGATCCATGCATCCATTAACAACTATAAGTATAACCTCTTTTGAATGCTTCTTTCTGACTGCTTTTCATGAGTCAACATACCTACTCTTCATATAACATCTTATTGGTAGAAGTCCTTTTTAGTCTATTGAGTTGATAGGATTACAGATTATGCTGATCTTTATATGCCTCAACCCGGAAAATAGGATCTTATGTAGGTTCAATATGAATGCCTGATAGATCAGGTCCAGAAATAGTAAGAATCCAGGACTTTAAGCATCCAGAAGTAGAGAAAAGAACGTAAAGCACATGCAAGAAAATAGATGATACTGCTGGTAAAATCATTATTAAGGAATTATGATCATTTATAATAATAGAACATTAAATCAAGTGTAAAATCATACAACCCAAATTACACAAGGCCATAGCTAAAATATATTGAGGTTATGGATAGAACCTATAGAAAAGAGTGAATCATGAGATTTCATTTAAGTGAGATTAGAATCTTGTGAGAATCCTATTCAAACCTTTACAATATCACACATTCTAACATCCAGATCAAGACTTTAAAAGCAAACCATAGACCCACCTTGATGCAATTTAACCCCTTAACCTTAATAAAAGTAAAGGTAACCATTAGGATGGAAGCAAGATTCTCAAATTAGATAACGACTCTTAATAGTCACAACTCTTCATATTTTCATGAGCCTAATTCCCTAAAAAATCCTCAACTTTAGATGTGATCCCAATCCTGCCTCGAACTTTTTCTGTCAGAAAAAAAAAATCCTCAACTTTCACTCTACTCTCAAATCCTGTCCACACATCCAAAAATGGCCACTGGTTTTTTCAAAATTATCAACATCAGGCTAGTTAGAGATACATTATCAAAACCTACATTTTCATCAAGTCCCTCACCTTCATATGGAACAACAACAGCCTCCTAATGTTGGTAATCTTGAAGAAACTAGGGGCAATTTTTTGACATTTGGCAAATTTAGGACTAGAGTGAAAGTTGGGGATTCTTTTTAGACAAAACAAGTTCAAAGTAGAATTGACATTGGACCTAAAGTTGAGAGTTTTTTTAGGGAATTAGCCTATTTTCTTGGAGTAATACAAGAAAAATCAACATAAAATGACAACAAGCATTCCCGAGAAATCCAAAGTAAGAGATATAACTCGCCGATACTAAACAGATGAAGACTGAAGACACTTCGAGACTAAAAGAAATTTCAAAGGCAAGATAAATCTTACCTAGCATATCTTCATCATTTTTGGACGATAAACCGTCACACCTTTGAGCTCTTCCCCATTGCATTCTATAACAGGTGTTGTGCTCAATAACCGGCGTGTGGCTCCAATCACCCTTTAATCTTGGGTTCAAATGCAAAATCTTGGGAGGCTCCTCCCCATCTACAGCCTTTAACCCCTGCAATTCAACCATAAACTGCGAGACCATAGCCACGCCATCACCACTCCTTAACTTTGCAAGTTGTGGGACATACTCCTGATGGGCATGATGAGGAGTTCCAACCACGGTAATGGAAGATCCTGCAGCAAGTCCACAAGGAAGAAACATGAGTCTATCTCCCCGCGCCAATTCTTCCCCACTCATTGAAACCCACGAAGGACACGACTCTATTGGCCACTCCAAGAGCGAAGTTTGTGCAGTCTCATTCAGATTAAACTTGCCCAATTCCTGCCATGCTTTTAGCCCCAAACTCCAAGCCTCATCTGCCATCTTCTCAAGCACCGATAGGTCACTGGGTCCTATTCCTCCGCCTCATGATTTCTTCCATTATTCGACCGTAGCGGGGTTGAGATATCTTAGTGGGCCTAGACCAATTATTTCCACTTCTGTGTGTTCCTTCCTAGGCATTTTTAAAACATTTTGGCTTTGTAAATCTTCTAAGCTCTGGTGAAATTTATCCTCGTGAACAGAAGTGATGAACTTTTGCTTAGGCTCCTATCTTCAGGATCCTCTTTTACCGACCCAATGGGCTATCATCTCCACTCATCGAGGTTGCCATCTCTAAGAACTTTGGGAACTTGAAGGCTATGAAAAGCAAGTATAATGCCCCTACAACCAGCAATAAGTGCGAAAGCTTGAGCTTTCTGGCACTCGTGGGCTTCCAACTTCAGTCCTCTCATCTTTATCAGCACCTAAAAAGAATATGCCCAACAATATTACCAACTGCCTACCAGAATCATTTCGCAAACGGATCAAAATCAAGCCCAAGAGACTGCCTCCACAACATCTAAGCACCTCCTCAACATACAGGGAGAAACCCATCAACGCATCGATGCAGATCGACAAACCTAACTGCCAATCACGGAATCCTCGGGCGAAATTCGCAGCTGGGAAACAATCGCAAATTCAAAATCAGCGAAATTCACGTGTCAACAACACGTCGAAACAAATCCCATTCGAAGAGGTGAACCACGAACTCGAAAATTAGCTGCATTGCACCGGAACCAGTGACTGCCCGCGAGACAGAGCAGGCGACCCAGATACGTATTTGGTGGAGACGACAAATGTACCTCGAAGATGCCCCCGGAAAACCCTGACGAGCAGCCCCCAGAGAGAGAGAATGTGAAGGTTAATTTAGTAGGAGAACCAAAAATGCAGGAATGGCAATTGTTTGCTTGCGCCTGTGCATTTCACCTGCGGGAATGTAGGTGGCGTTCGATGCGTCGTTCTCGTTCTCCCGCTTTTCGCGTTTCGCTTCGGATCGGGTGGGGAATCTGATTTTCACACCTGATGTTTCGTATTACGTCTTCTAGTTCTTTTTTTTTTTCTTTTTTTTAATTGGACATTCCGTTGTGGTCCCCATACACGAGTTTAGTATTACCAAGGTATAATAACACAAATAAATTAGAATTTTAACTCAATATGTAATGTAATGCCTAAACTTTTAATTTGACAGATATGGTCTTTAAACGTTAACCCAATATACAATGTGGTCCTTGAACTTTTAATTTGATCAATATGATTCCTAAAATTTTGTGATATGTTCAACATAGTTTTTAAACTATATGAAAATGCTCAATGTAGTCCTTCTATTGATTTAAGTTCGAAAAGTAAGTAGAATATGTTTCAAAATTCAGTAACCATATTAGTCGAATTAAAAATGTAAGTATCACATTACACATTAGGTTAAAATTTAAGGATCGTATTAATCAAATTAAAAGTTAAGGGACTTATATTATATATTTGGTCAAAATTCATGGACTATTTGTGTCATTTTACCTATTTCCAATAGCTTTTTTGAATTTTTCCTCCTCATTTAATATCGTTCTTGAAATTTTTATTATTATAATATTTGTTTGATATGATCCCTCCATTTAAGGTTCAACAAAATTTTGCTGACATGGCCCCTTAAGATCATGACTTTTTTTTTTTGTATGATTTCTTCCTTGAACTTTATGTATTCGTTTAATCTCACCTTAAATTATTATATTCTCATTACTTCTCTCTGTTAGTTTTTGCTTGAGCACGGTGAGGGTCATCGGATTTTTTCACAAGACCAACCGCCGTTACCCTCATGTAAAGCTAGCATCCTTCGGCACTACCCCATTGACAAGACATACACATTCACAGTGTTGCTGTGTTTGTATAAGCTTAAGCATTAAGAATACAACATGCCATGCATCGAACAACCCCTTTTATTTGTTTTATGACGAGCTTGTACTTGATTAGTTGAACAATTTTTTCGCGATAACACAAAAAATGTGTATTACATCTGTACATCCTTACAATATGTGAAAATAATTAATTTGATAGCAGCTCATGTCTACTTTTCAAATCATGTATTTGGTGTGGTAGACAATCGAACCTAAGACTTGGAGAAGTCCTAGGAGTTGGGGAGCTATGCTCGAGCTGCATGCCCTTGGTTATAAGCAATTACCGATTTGTGTCCATATCGAAATAGCTTTGAATATGATTAGTAACTGGAAAGTAAGAATTTTAATGTGATAAGCATCCTTTGTCCATGTAGCACCGACACTTCTCTTAGGTGTGCGTGTCGGTGTCGAACACGCGTCGGACACCGATACTCGTCCGACACACTGGGGACTCGCGTGCGACACTCGTTAACCGCTTGTCGAGCCCGACACGTAGTCAATGAGTGTCAGACGCGTGTTCCCCCGCGTGTCCAGCGTGTCGGACACGACCATTAAAAAAAAGAAAAACTTTGGAACCTTATCGGTTTTGAAGTGATCACAGAAGCGTGTGCAATGAAGGAGAAGTTCATTAGAGATAGAGCTCGAAATCCATAGAAAAAAGGAAAAATAAGGAGATTTTATAGACTTCTTGTTTTCCATTGCGCTCAGGAACTCTGAAAATTAACGTCGATGGAGCGTTCATGGAGGGAGAAGTTGATAGCGCGGTGGCATGGGTATGCAAAGACTCCTCTGGGTTGTTGGTTAAAGAGCAGCAAGGTCTGTGAATGTCTGATTTTCCCTTCATGCCGAAACCCTAGCTCTATTGGATGCTTTGAAGTGCTTGAACTCACGTGGGTTTGCAAATAGAGTAGTTAAAGAGATAGATTTGAGTCAGACAATATTTATTCAGTCAAAATGCTCAAGGCCATAGATATAGTCTCATGGGAAGTACAAGTATTGATCAAATAGTGTTTAGACTTGTTTTCAAAAGTGAAAAGCTACGGCTAACCCATTGTACACGGATCCAAAACAAAATTGCAGATTGGGTTGTTAAAGCGCAATTTTATAATACTCTTCCACCTGACTAGGTTTTTAATCCACCTCAAGCCTTTTGAAATTTGTTATGGCTCAGAAGCACATATGTTATTCTTTTTGACTTTATAATACGAATCAAATGACTTTTTCGACAAAAAAAAGGCTCCTGAGTTATCAAACTTGACATAAATAAAAACTTGCCCTCTTCGGTTCGAATTAATGTATATGACACATGTTTTGGCTTCGTTTATTATTTTTATATTTAAAAATATATTTAATACAACGTGTCCTCGACGTGTCGGAATTTTCTATTTTTGAAAAATGCCGTGTCACCGTGTTGTGTCGTGTCGCGTATTGGTGTCCGTGTCCGTGCTACATAGTCCTTTGTTATGTTGGTAACTTTATGCAGGTAGTATGTTTTTATCTATTAATAGTAGGATCTTGTTAAATATACTCAATGAAAAACTATTTTTTGATTAAAAAAATAAAAATAAAAAAGCTATTCATTATTGAAAGCATTACCTAAGAATATGACAAAAATAATTAAGACGTCGAAAATTAAAATATAATCTTATTTAGTTATTGGTTAAATGCCCTTTTAAAATTTTGTTAACACTAATAAGTGAATTAGTGATTTTGAATCCATTGAAGTACATAATATATGCCCTAATGTCAATAACTTTCTATAAAGTGATAATGATATTAATGATCTATGAACTTTGACTTAATATGTAATGCAATTCATAAATTTTTAATTTATTCAATACGTTAATTGAGCTACAGTCCAATATGCAGTGTGGTCCTAAAATTTTAGTTCGTTTGATGTGATATTTGGACTTTTGGTACTTGTTCAGTTTAGTCTCTTAAACTACGTAAAAATATTCAATGTTGCCCTTCAACATATTCAGTAAGGTTGCGTATGCTAACCATTCTCATTATCTGATTCTGTTCCTTAGAACAGTAAAGAATGAGAATCATGTTTGGTAACCCAAATAGTTCTGATTCTGATTCTGTTCCTAGAATCAGTTTTAGAGAATCAGAATCAATTTTAGAGCAAAATCCAAAACTAAAAAAAAGTTGGTTCTAAAAAAAGAATCACTTTTGATAATCACAAAATATAATGAAATCTCACATCTTTCACTTTTCCCTTTCAGTTTTCTCATCACTTTTCTCTCAACTTAATAAAAATAAAAATAAATTTTTTTAAAAAAAATTGGAAATTTTTTTAAAAATCACAAAAAATTAGAAATTTTCTAAAAATAGAAAAAGTTTAGATTATGCTAGTTTGACCTCATTTTCATAAATTGGGACCTAAATTTCCTAGATTTCCTAAATTTCACTCTTTTACAAAAAATGTTGCAGAAGATGAGGGCATCCAACATGCAGATGGTAACATATATACTCGTAACCGTGTGTCACAAAATGTGGTCATCTACACGTGGAGTTGGAGCCAAACACCCACTTGGAATTAGGACAGAAGTTGCAAAATGATAGTGAATGACTCGTACTTCATATGAAGGAGGACAATTTGGTCTTTTTTTTTCAGTAGATAATTTGTTATTTGGCTGTTATGTTTGTATGTATTTGAACAACGCAACATTTAAAGAAAAAATGAGTCATTAATATGGAAACGTGTCCCATGCTTCAATCAAATTTCAAACATCATGTATTAAAATTTGTGTTTCATTTATGACATGCTAAAAAAATAAATGTATTTTAAATTATTTTTGTGTGCATTGGAAATTAGCCTTCATTTAGGATGAAATTTTACAAAGTAACTACATAGTTATTTGACTTAAATGAAAAAAAATTAGAAAGAGAAGCATTTTTTTGAAATATAAATTTTGTGCAGTTATCACATATGTTTCTGGTTCTCCAAAACTCATCCAGGAACAAAATTAAAAAAGTCATTTTAATCAGAATCAGTTTTTGGGATCAGAATCGTTACCATACGCAGTTTAAATGGACTAAATTGAAAATGTACAAAAAAAAAAATTCAAAAATTATAAAGTTTAAAAATAATAAGATTCAAAATATCACATCAAATAAATTAAATATTATCATACACCGCATTAAATTAGAATTCAGCAATGATTTGCGTCAAGTGGCATTCTACCAAAGCTCAAGTGAAAGATCGAGTGGAACAGGTTTTCATGGTCGCGAAAAGATCCGTGCTTTTGGACAAGGGGGAATAGAAAGACCCGCTCTCTCATCTGTCGATCCGGTTCATGGTATCCCGCCGGCGAAAGAACCCTCTGGAGCAGTTCGTCTGATGGCATTCCGATGAATGAAGTTCACCTTCGTTCGCATCGAAATGTTCCAGAGCGGCAGTTCGTGTGAATAGGGTCAACGAATGCTGCTTAGGAATCATTACCATGTCGCAGGTCTTTCACGGTTACGCACTCGCATCGCTGGCGTTCAATCTGCTCCAAGAGAGTCCACTCTTACACGCCGACATCGTTTCGGTGCACACCCATTTGCCTCTGTATCGACCTCACCTGAAACTCCTGCTTCTGCTCGTGTTCCCAATCGAGATTCTGCTGTTCGGCCTAGGGGGGAGGATGGTTTTGATGGGTTCGATTCGTTTGAAAGAATGGGTCGCGACAGTGTCGGTGATAGAGCGGTTGTGCGCACGCCAGGTGACTGTAGATATGACGCTAAGCCTGACTTCGGTAGTTTTCAAGTAGGCGAAGAGTCGAGCGGTGAGGAAGCCGCGGACAGCGCTGGTTCGGATGAGGATGATTGTTTTCCGGTGGTGAAACCGCTCAATTTGAAGAACGGACGGAGCGATTGCATTCGAAGCGTTGAAGAATGTGAGGATGAATTGAGACACCCTTTGGTGAGGGAAGTTTGTCGGCTGGTTCGGCTTCAGCCAGTTTGGAACCCAGACCTTGAAGGTGAGCTGAGGCATCTATTGAGGAGCCTCAAGCCCAGGCAAGTGTGCGCTGTGCTTCGCGCGCAGGAGGATGAACGGGTCGCCTTGAAGTTCTTCTATTGGGCCGATCGACAGTGGCGGTACCGGCATGATCCTGTTGTGTATTATACAATGTTAGGGATCTTGAGCAAGACCAAATTGTGCCAAGGCGCTAGGAGAATTATCCGGCTCATGCGCCGGAGGCGGATCATGCGTGAGCCTGAAGCTTTTGGATATCTCATGCTGTCTTACAGTAGGGCAGGCCATTTAAGGCGCGCCTTGCAGGTTCTGACGTTGATGCAGAAGGCAGGCGTTGAACCTAATTTATCAATATGCAACGTGGCGATGAATGTCCTTGTAAGGGCCAATAGGCTTGAAAAGGCATTTAAGTTCATGGAGAGAATGCAACTTGTTGGAATTACTCCGAGTGTGGCTACGTATAATAGTTTAATCATGGGTTACTGTGATTTGCATCGTGTTGAGGATGCCATTGAGCTGCTTGAGGAAATGCCTGTGAGGGGTTGTCCTCCAGATAAAGTCAGTTACTACACTGTCATGGATTTCCTATGTAGAGGAAAAAGGGTTGAAGAAGTGAGGGGGATGCTGCAGAAAATGGTAAGGGACAGTAATTTATTACCAGACCAGGTTACTTATGACCATCTAGTCCATGTGCTTGCCAAGCATGGTCATGGAGATGAGGCTCTTGAATTTTTGAAGGAAGCAGAACAGAAAGGATTTCAGATTGATAAAGTAGGGCATAGTGCCATAATTGATTCATTTTGTAAGGATGGGAATCTAGATAAGGCAAAGGAAATAGTGAACGAGATGTTCTCGAAGGGTTGCATCCCCGATGTGGTGACATATACTGCTATTATTGATGGTTTTTGTCGAGTAGGTAAAGTAGATCAAGCTAGAAAGCTGCTTATGCAGATGGTAAGGCATGGCTGCAAGCCAAACACTGTATCTTATACAGCCTTGTTAACTGGGCTCTGTCGTAGTGGTAAGTCTTCAGAAGCTAGACAAATGATGAACACGAGCGAAGAGGACTGGTGGAGTCCTAATGCCATTACTTACAGTGTTGTGATGCATGGGCTGCGCAGGGAGGGAAAATTGTCTGAGGCCAGTGACGTAGCTCGAGAGATGGTGAAGAAGGGATTCTTCCCCACTCCTGTTGAAATTAACTTACTTCTTCGGTCTCTGTGCGAAGAGGGAAAAGTGGACGAGGCTAAAAGGTTCATGGAAGAATGTCTGAAGAGGGGGTGTGCAGTTAATGTTGTTAACTTTACCACCGTAATTCATGGGTTCTGTCAGACAGATAATTTAGATGCAGCTCTATCTTTATTCGATGACATGTACCTCAGCAACAAACATGCTGATGTATTCACATATACGACACTCATAGATGCATTGGGGAAGAAGGGAAGAATTGAAGAGGCAACCGACCTTATGATGAAGATGCTGAAGAAGGGTTTACTTCCTACTCCAGTTACATACAGGACAGTCATACACCGTTATTGTGAGAGGGGTCAGGTGGAAGATTTATTAAAGTTGTTGGACAAGATGCTTTTAAGGCAAAAGTTCAGAGCAGCATACAATCAAGTCATTGAGAAGCTTTGTAATTTTGGAAACTTAGAGGCAGCGGAAAAACTTCTGGGTAAGGTTCTGAGAACAGCCTCTCGTATTGATGGCAATACTTGCCATGTCTTAATGGAGAGTTACTTGAGCAAGGGGATCCCTCTGTCAGCATACAAAGTTGCATGCAAAATGTTCCAGCGGAATATGATTCCTGATTTAAAGCTGTGTGAGAGAGTGAGTAAAGGACTTACGTCAGAAGGGAAAATGGTGGAGGCAGATAAGCTTATGTTACTCTTTGTGGAACATGGACACGTTATGCCTCAGAGTTGAAAGCAATACGAATCTTTGTGAAGCATCCTTCGACACTAAAACGCAGTTTATAACTTTTTCTACTATCACCTTTTTCACATGGTTTTGGAGCATGGTATGTCCATGAAATTATCTTCATCTTTCCCTCTGCATTATGGTAGAACTTTCCATTGCACCTCTACTTATTTTTCTTTATTAAAGGTGTACTGAATGTTTTTTGGTCTTGGCATTTTGTTAATTATGCTGTCTAGCGTTCTATTTTGGGGCTTATCTAGCATTCTATTTTGGGGCTTTCGCCCCGAATTTGCGTATCATATCTGGACCTGGTTATATGTTCATATATAGATCGTCATTTGACACAAGTTTCAAATTAACATGCAAACCCCTAAACCATCCCATCATCATGCTATCAAGCTAGCCATCTAGGGGCTTATTTTGTCTGATTTTCCTAGATTTACTAATGATAGAACTCGTTGGAACATAAAGGCCACAACCTGGAAGTAAGGATCTAAATATTGTTTGTGCATCACCTGCTGATTGGTGTCATGAATGGGAGCCATATTAGGACATAGGATGGAGTAGTTAGGTGCTGTTCTGACACAGTAACAGCATGGAACTTCACTGTTCTGATCTAGAGTAGACAATGATGATACGAGGAGAGATTGTGAGTG
The DNA here is from genome assembly GCA_019149425.1 of Psidium friedrichsthalianum. Classification (NCBI taxonomy): domain Eukaryota; kingdom Viridiplantae; phylum Streptophyta; class Magnoliopsida; order Myrtales; family Myrtaceae; genus Psidium; species Psidium friedrichsthalianum. The sequence continues at coordinate 36,687 of JAGVVM010020338.1, forward strand.
GGAGTTAAGTTAGTAGTGATGATTGCCTAAATAAGAAGTGGTTTCATTTGATTGGCCCATGCCTTAACATGTAGCATGTCTTCTAAGCTGTTCTGTGGTCCTGTTTCCCATGACGATATTCGACGAAAAGTTGGAATAGCACCGGTGGTAGAGAAGATGAGAGAACATAGATTGAGATGGTTTGGACATATTCTCCGTAGACCCTTAAATGCTTCGATAAGAACAGAAATGTGTTACCAAGAACACGATATGAAAAAAGGACGAGGTCGGCCGAAACTTACTTGGGGGAAGGTAGTAAAACAAGATTTAATGGAGTGGGAAATAGATTGGCGTACGATCTATCTTAGGACGGAGTGGAGGAAAGCTATCCGCATTATAGAGGGAGGGATTTCCTATGTTCTAGAGTGCCCTGTTTAGTCATTTCTATTTATTTAATTATTATTATTATTATTATTATTATTATTATTATTTGTTTTTTTTTTGTACCCATATTTTTGCTTTTATTTTTAGTATATTTTTAGTCCATTTTAAGCTTTTATATCTTAGGATGGGTTCATCGACCGCCGACCCCAACTAGTTTGGGATAAAGGTGATGTTGATGTTGATGTTGATTGTCATAGTCGGTTCTTTGCATACAGAAAATAATGATGGCTGCATGGATAATGATGATGAACTGTTTACAAGAACATGGTGTGTAGAAGGTATCCTTTGTTCTGAGCTTCTTCTACTTATACATAGGAGGATGCCTATTCAGAGTTGATGCAAGAGCAGGAGTCGGAATGTGAGATGTAGCCAGCGGCTGTCATGATCCTCTTCCTGTTTCCAGCGGAGATAAGGTATTATGTTGGTTAGCATGTAAGCAATAGACTGTAGGATAGTACCAACGCGGGGATGAAACAATTTTTCAATCTACCCTTAGTCAGCTTTTTATATGTCTATTGTGTGATCAACTCAAATCTCTTTTTCCAATCTAAATAAAGGAATTAATATTTACAGACCGAAAATCAGATTGACTGGAATTATGTTTCATTTTCACTATGATACTCCCATTCTTTGTTTGAATCTTGCATGATATGCAATAGTCTCTAATGTAAGTGCTCAACCTCGACTCATAAGATAATGAGTTGAAATGGGTAGCTCTTCACATTAGCATTATAATTTCCCATCCTTGTGGGGAAACCTATTGAGAAATTGGTCATTTCTTCTTTACTTTCGACTAAAAACTCATCTGCGTTTCTACTCAGACCAAACGGTAACCTATTTCTACATGGAGCTTCAACTGCAGCTAGGTCTAGAGGTTAGTTATGAGCATCACCTTCTCGCATTACTTACCTGCTATTGGTGGGATTTGCCTGATCAGGAGACAATGTTTCTTTTTAGTTAAACATGATGAAGTAGGTGAAATCATTGCTAGTATAACATGCTCCTTTTTCAAATCTGATTTACATGTTGAGCTGTCTATCAATGAATTTCTTAGGACTAAATAGAAAAGGAGCGGCGCTGTGTGTCAGTAAAAGAAATTCATGTGAGCATGACAACAGATATCTTGATGAATTTACTTTCATACATCTTATCTGATTAATTGGTCCAAGACTCAGATTAGAGTGCTTGAAGATGGCCTAAAATCTGAATGGTGACATTTGTCTTAATTTTTTTGGTCAATGCAAAAGTCATACACCTGCCTTCAGTGCTACGTTAGGAAGCCATGAGATGAATCAGGCTTTAGTTTCACTACAGCCTGACACTTCAGTATATCAAAGCCAGTCAAAATATTTTTGTGTTACTTTTGTCCACCAATTAACGTCATGAGCAAACGGATAAGATTTGTCTCCTATTAAGCAGCTTACATGCATTTTTATTTTATTTTATTTTTTTTATGGTGGTCGAGATTGATTTTTTCTCACGAGGTGGTGGGTCAATGAGGCCCTATTTGGTCAATTGTGGCGAATTTAACTATTTAGAAGTCGTCGTCATGAAGTCTTCATATAGTCACTAATTTGCTGCTCTTCTTAATTGATCTACATTGGGCTTTATGTGTAGGAACTTTGGCCTTTGCAATTCGACAGCTACTCAGGTTCAAGAATGGGCAGGACAGGAGTATTTTTCATAACTTGATGAGTCATGCACTCATTGAAGATTGTCTTTTGCATAATTGATGATTCAAAATCCTGAATCACAATTTCCAGTCAGGTCTTCTCCAGTCTGTCTTTTTGTGATGCACACACTCAGAAACGGGGTATTTTTCACATCTTCGATGATTTTCTGCAGCAAAAGAAAATCTTTACACAGTCTGGATCTGGGGCTTGGTCCAATCAAGGGATAGAGGATTTCTCTCTGTTTCTGCCTGAACTGATATGCGGAGGCGAATTCAGAGAGATTCTTTATGAGTTTCAAGCTTGATGTTTGGCACTCTTTTGCAAGACCAAGTGATGCATTGTGAAGACAGACTATGCAGGACTTTTGTGGAGGTACATGTAATATTCAGAAGCAACTGATTATTTTATGCACTGAAGCATACCGATCTAGGGAATTCATTCTTATCGTTTTAAACAATATGATGTCAGTGCGAATCGGGCAAATAAATGTGTGTGTGAGAGAGAGGAGGGGGGTTTATATTGGCTGAGAATAGGCATGACTCAATGTCTTCTTGCAGCATTTGGCCGTTGGAATTCCAAATACTCATCATTATGTTCTTAAATCTGATGCCTGGTCATCTTTTTGCAAAAAGGAAAAAATATTGGATGGCCTGCAAATACATCGTAACGGGGTATGTCTAATTTCTGTCACTCATGTCTAAAGCCAGCCTCCTGCTACACAAGCACCAAATGTAGAAAGAAAAACATGATTTTATTGGCACGAATATGATTAACTGATGTGCCATTTACGCCCATTAATTCGTAAGGGATTAACACAGACAGGCAAAACAAAACAGATTTGCTAATTCTTTTTTTTTTTGGTAAGGGAGATTTGCTAATTCTTTGACTCCAGTTTTTTCAATTTTTTACCCGTCTTCTTTAATCTCGAACGATGTGGGCACCTCGCTACGGGAGGCAATCCTCTGTTCAGCGATAGCGAAAGACCATAAATATAAGACAATAAACTAATAATAGAGCCGTAAAAAAAAAT